>JAVIWB010006857.1:0-12507 GCA_031893035.1 Dermolepida albohirtum
TAATCACTTCCTTAACGGGAGCGATGGAGATGTCTTGTTGAATAACATAGTTTGGCACGTACCATGGGGCACCAACAATGGTTCACATTATCTTATTTTGAAATTTTTGTATAATCTCTATATTTGAAACGCTTGCTGTCCCCCATAGCTGGATGCCGTACGTCCAAATCGGCATAATGATTGATTTGTTTACGAGAAGTTTGTTTCCCATAGATAATTGTGATTTTCGCCCTCTAAGCCAATGTAGTTGATGCAATTTCATTCCCAATTGTTTCCTCTTAGTAAATATATGTTTTCGCCATGTGAGCCTTCTATCCAGATAAATACCAAGGTATTTGACCGAGTCTGACTGAGGCAGCTGAGTGTTATTTAAACTGACTGGGGTACATGTTCCTTTTCGCAATGTAAATGTGATATATACTGACTTAGATTCGTTGACAGATGCGCCATTTTTTGAGGAAATCTTGATTATTTGTCAAGTTTGTTTGAAGAATTTCTGGGTCGATGTGAGATACCGTCACCGCGATGTCATCGGCGAATGTTGCTTGCTACGTGCTGATTGCATACAAGCAAATTGTTGCGGGTCGCGAACGACCGCTCTGAGGAGCTTGGGTAAATCTGGGCAACAACAGAAAGATGCCGGCTACTGTCGCGGAGGTCGCGGTTCGCAAGCTCAGGATTGAGCTAAGATGTAAAAAAAGGAAAGAGCGCCAAGAGCAAAATTATGGCTGGTGTTATTTCTATTTTCTCAAGGCCGTAACTCTATTGGTCCTTGAGTTGCCCTGTTTTCCCACCATAACGTCGGGTATGTTGATTCAAACCCAGTGTTTAATTATCAACTTCAAAATTTATTTTGAACGAGTTGTAGCTAACAGACAACGAAACAAAACAAAAAAAATAACTCAGAGGTTATCAGGTATTTAAAAATATTGAGTAATACACTATGGCTATTCGAGCCTCTCCGATATATATATATATATATATATATATATATATGTATATATATATATATATATATATATATATATAGCGAAATTGTTATTGGAGGTATACATATAAGCGCCGTCTGTAACCTCTATATATATATATATATAGGTTACATGATGGGATATGTTAGTTTAATATTCTAAATTTAAGTAAATTTATGCAAATAAGCGAAATTGTTATTGGAGGTATACATATAAGCGCCGTCTGTAACCTCTATATATATATATATATATATATATATATATATATATATAGGTTACAGACGGCGCTTATATGTATACCTCCAATAACAATTTCGCTTATTTGCATAAATTTACTTAAATTTAGAATATTAAACTAACATATCCCACCAATATCAAATTCCTTAATTTTAAATAAATCACATTATACTAGAATGTTAACCAACATATCCCACGAATATCAAATTCTCTTAATTTTAAATAATCACATTATACTAGAATGGTAACCAACATATCCCACAAATATCTATTACCGGTACTTAGACGTGCATACCATTATTAGAAACCCGGTATACGAGAAGCCCTAAAACAACAATTACGAATAAGGGACTGTACATATAGTTTTAATCAATTGGCAGACACATACCTGTGGATGGTAACGGGCTCTTAAGAAGATTTACAAATTAAAGGTGAATTATCTCACTAATGAGACCCACATTTGATCAAAAAAATCGAAGTCAATTTCAACGTCCAACCTCCTACGAAGTTAACTTTCAAATGCTCTCGATATAGATATATTGTATCGGACCAGGGCGAGTAAGACGAGATGTTTTGCACTCGAGATATGTCACCTGGTCGCCACAAAAAGCGATTCTTAGATGTAAACAAAATCAAGGTCGACGTAAACGTACGCTGAAATATATTTATTTAAAACGATTTTAAAACTTTAAAATGAATACGATATCTTAAATATGTGTTTCCACATATTTAAGATGTCCATGGGCGTCCCTTCTATCAAATACGGCAGGGTTATTTTAATAAACAAATAAATATAGAATACGCAGAAATATGTTCTAAATGAAAAATAAACCGTAACAATCTGTAGTCGAGGTGCGTGTTGTCGGGAGATCAGCTGTGTAGATTAGAAATAGAATGGGTCCTAGGACGCTTCCTTGTGGAACTCCTGATTGGATGGGTTGTAGATCTGTATGAACACCGGTAATTTTTATTTGAAAGTATCTATGGGAGAGATAGGATTTTAACAGTTCATAGTCGGGATATGGTAAGAGCTTTTTTAATTTGTAAAATAGCCCTTCGTGCCACACTTTGTCAAAGGCTTGTGACACGTCCAAAAAAACAGATGAACAGAACTTTTTTTCTTCCATGTCACTATTTATTTTGTTAACTAGTCTATGTATTTGCTCTATCGTGCTGTGATTCTCTCAGAATCCAAACTGATGGCTAGGTAAGATTTTATTTCTTTCTAAGGTTTTCTTTAATCTCTTCACATAGATCTTTTCGAAGACCTTAGACAGCATCGCTAATAAACTTATTGGTCTGTAAGATGTAACACAGTTTGATTGTTTGCCAGGTTTCAAGATCATTATTACCTGAGCGACTTTCCAAGAGCTGGGAAAATAGTTAAGTCGTAATATGGCATTAAATAGGAATGTCATGAATTTGAGGCACTTCTCCGAGACTTCCTGCAAGACCTTACCCGTTATGAGGTCGTATCCTGGTGCTTTTCTTGTACGAATTTCTGATCTAATTGTGTTTTTTACTTAGTTGATTCTGATATTAGTGTGTGGTAAATCCATTTGATATGGTGCTTGGAGAAATTTATTGATGTCATCGTCGTATTCGGCAATTTCTTCAGAGTGTGGTTGGAAAACTTGTTTTAAGTAATTTTTAAAGACGTCTGCTTTTTCTTCATCACTCCTAGCCCATTTATTATTCTTGTCCTTGATGGGGGGATTATGCTGTATTGGCCTCTTTAGGTTTTTGTTGTTCTCCATAACGAATAATTTCAGTCATTTGTTGGTGTTAAGCTTTCCAGGTATTTTCGTATACTTTGATTCTTTATCTCTAGTTGCATTTCTTTCAGTTCTCTTATGGCTTGGTTAAACTTCCTTTTGTTTTCTATAGTTCTTTCTTGCTGCCATATTTTCCTTAGACGCCTTTTTTCCAATATTTTAAGTTTAACCGATATTGGAATCTCTCCCTTTGGGTGTACGATTGCGGAGCTAGGGGTAGCAAACCAAGCTGCTTGTTGAATGTTATTAGTTAACTCTTCTACTGCTAACTCTATATCCGAGTAAGATTTTAAAGGACATTTTAGGTCGGTGAGTTCATCTAACTTTTGTCTGAAACTTTCCCAGTTTGTTTTGTTATTGACTAAAGAGGGTTGTTTTTCAGTAGACAGAATTTGAGAGTGGAGTGAGAGTAGCACGGGTGTATGATCCGATGACATGTCGAGGCAGCTTATTGCTTTGCGTTTCCTGGTGTCGATTCCTTTAGTTATTGCAAAGTCTAGGAGATCAGGCACTTTATTGGAGTCTGATGGCCAGTATGTCGGCTCCAGAGTAGTTATATATTTTAAGTTATTGGCATTTATAGTTTTTAGGAGTTCCTTTCCCTTTGTTGTAATTACTCTTTCTCTCCAGGAGGTGTGTTTCGCATTGTAGTCTCCTCCTACAACAAACCGATTGCCCAGTGTCTTAAAGAAATCACTATAATGCTCTGTTTTGTTGTTATATTTGGGTGGGCAGTAGATTGCTGATATTACCAATGGATCTGTTGTTTCTTTAATTGTAATGTTGGTAGCTTGTAAGTGATCCTTTGTGTATTTTTCTCTCTCATAGTGTGATATATGTTTTTTTATTAGAATGGCGGTGCCTCCATGTGCGGCGTTGCTAGGGTGGTTTGAGTAATATGTTCTGTAATTTGAGACGGACAGGTAGTTTCTATTTGTGAAGTGGGTTTCCAAGACCAGCATAATATCTATGTTGTGATTTATTAAAAATGATTTTTGTTCAAGAGCCCGTTGTTGTAAACCGTTTGAGTTCCATATTGCTATTTTATACTCGGAGAACGGAGCCATTTACGCTAATTTAGATATGACAGTGGTGAGCAGATTCAGCATGGTTGACATTTGTTCCATGATTTTGGAAAGCATTTCTTCTAGTTTATTTATATTTATAAAGGCTTTTCCAATAAGGACTTGACAACTTTTTTACGAAATAAAATGCAGACCATTTGAGATATTTCAAAAACTTTATTATCGGGTTGAAGTACAATCAAAACATTTATGAATGGAACTCGACTTCGTTCATATGGCCACCGCGGGCACGTTTGCAGCGGTCGATTCGTTGTACCAAATTTTCGATGACTCGGCTACACAATTCGGCCGAAACTCTTCCAACGTTGTCGGCTTGTTGGCATAGACCAATGACTTGACGTAGCCCCAAAGAAAAAAGTCTAGAGGCGTTAAATCGCACGAACGAGGCGGCCAATCGACTGGTCCATTTCTTGAGATAACACGCTCATCAAACTTACTCTTCAATAAATCGATTGTAACGTGTGCTGTGTGGCTTGTGGCACCGTCCTGCTGAAACCACATGTTGTCCAAGTCCATATCTTCCAATTCGGGCCAAAAATAATCGGTAATCATGGCGCGATAACGATTACTATTCACAGTAACGTGACGATCATTATCGTCGACGAAAAAATATGGCCCTATGACGCCGCCGGCATGCAAACCGCACCAAAGTTATTTTTTGCGGATGAAGTGGTGTTTCATGAAGCACATGTGGATTTTCACCCGACCAATAACGCATATTTTGCTTATTGACGAACTCATTGAGCCAAAAATGAGCTTCGTCACTGAAAATGATTTTGCGATGAAATTGATCATCTTGGCGCATCTTTTCCAGAGCCCAATCGGAGAACATATGTCGCCTCAAATGGTCCATCGGCTTCAATTCTTGAGTCGGCTTGATCTTGTATGGGTGTAAACCAAGATCCTTACGCAAAATTCGCCATAAAGTGGTCTGGGCGATGCCCAACTCTTGAGAACGCCGTGGAATTGACTGATTTGGATCATTTGCTACGGACGTTTCAACGTTGTCTCACTGGCACGGCAACATCACACAACGAATATGTAGACTCAAATTTTTGCACTAAACTTGTTACTGCCTGTCTACTAGGGCGAGAATTACGACCGAAAAGCGAAGTTAACGCTCTTATAGTAGCGGTCACCCACTCCGAATTTCTGTAGTAAATTTTTATAATTTGCAGACGTTGTTCGTTCGTGTACTTTACCATGATGAAAATGTTAAGTTTACTGAATAAATTGACAGTGACAGTTTGATGATTAGTGAAAGGGTGCGTTCACAAATTGAATTAAAAGTTGTCAAGTCCCTATTGAAAAACCCTTTATTTTCATTACTGGAGAAGTTGTTACTTGCAGAATTGAAAACTTGTGCGTTGGTTTGGGATGGTTGAACAGGTTCGTAATTAATATTTTTATTTTGTATGTTTTCTACTTTTCTTTCTCTAAGTCGTGGGTAGAGTTTCTCTTGTAATTGCTTATGGACAATGCATCCTCGGTAGTTGGCTGGATGGTTGCCATTGCAGTTGACACGTTTAACGTACTCATCTCGCACTTGTCTTGCACATTCTGTACTCAGATGAGTACCAGCACATTTCACACATCTATGTGTTTTTCGGCAAAAGTTCTTTGTATGTCCATAATCCTGGCATCTTGAACATTGAGGAATGATACGTTTTGTTTGCGGTGGTTCAAATTTTATTATACTATGGCCTAATTTTGTAATGTTAAAAATATCTTTATTATTTTCCTTTGGTTGGGATCTATATACCACATCGGTAATTCTGTTTTAGTGACTCTATGTTTTATATTATATATGTTTAGAACTTCATGATCTTTTTCTCCCAATAATTTTTTTAATACTTCTGGCGAAGTAGAAGGGTGCATTCCGCACAGTACAACTCTATAGCTTTTTTCACTTTTGGGTCTGTATGTGTGATACTGTGTGGATTTTTCGTCAAGTTTTTTAATTGCTGCAGTATACTGTTCAGGTGTTGATAGTTGTATCTTTATAGTTTCCGGGCCAAGTGTTTTAATCGCGTACGTGTCCTTCGCGATTTCCTGCAAAAGATTATGTATATGGTCAATGAAGCCCACTTTGTATACTATTATTGGCGGAGGCTTTGGTATGTGGGTTACCGTTGGTCTTTTGTTTTAATTTTCTTGGTCTTCTTCTTCGGACAGATCCGAAAATCTATTACTCGTTTCTAGAGGTTTTTGTAGCCAATACTCCGTGAGCTTCTTTTGTTTTCTTGAGTATGACTCTTCTGGGCTACGTAGTCGTTTTTCGTTTGTCACAGTTTGCCAGTCTGTTCCTACTTTTGAATGTGTTGCTGAGAGGAGGTATGGGTAACTGATTGATTGGGATAATTTTTTTGGCTTGAAAATGAAGTAGTGGGTTGAAATTGTGGAGGGAAAGAGGCCATTGATTGCTGTGATGGTCCTTGCATCTGTTGGAGTTGCATTTGCATATTCGGATCATAGTATGTCACTTGTGGTTGTATCTGATAATATATATATATATATATATATATATATATATATATATATATATATTTCTTTTCAGCTCTTATTTTAAACAACCAAAAAATCTATTACTTGAGTTTGTCATTTTTTCGGCAGTAAGAAATTACTACACTCGCAAAAACTTCCGGCACACGCAAAAACTCGGATTCACAGAGCTCGTACACGTGTTAACGCCTCGAAAGTCGCACGAATCATTATCATCATTAAATTAAATTATTTATAAATTTAACTCGACAATCTGCGAGTATAAAAAACTCTCTAATCCACTAATTCACACTCTGGGACAAGTCAATAACCACAGGGGCGACTGGCTGACAGTGTGCCAATGTATTAATCAAAAATTTTTTATTTTAGAATTTTTAACTTTAATATGTTTTTCAAGTGATATTTAAACATTTTAAAGTGTAAATTGTATAGAACTAGCACGTTTTAAAACGTTTTTTGGTTGCATTTTATTTTATTTTTGGTTGTGCATACATACGTGTTTTGTTAGTTTATTTATAATTCCATTTGAATAAAAATATTTTCATTTCTCAATGTGGGAGTAATACTACTACAGATCATTCTATTTATAAATAATAAATAAACAATCGCCTTGTTATGTTAAGCAGACCCTCTCTGTACGCTCTCTGTCTATTTTTTATTTACTTATTTCCAACTACTGAAGGTAAATTTGATGGAATCTGTGGTTGATTAACTTAATCACTTAAAGTTGATATATGTATAATCCCTTTTCACATTAATTTTCGTATTCTGTATACGTATTTTAATAACTAAGTGTTATCTGCTGACGATGGTAATTTAGTTGTCGAAATACGTATAGAGAATATGAAAATTGAAGTGGAAAGAGGGTATATGTGATTTACTATTACTGTGTAGTAAAGTATTAATTACTAATTATCACCGTATTGAAAGTATGGGATTGTGACCGTCTTAACATCATAAATCAGCGCAGGTTTTTAATTAATCTTACCAAAACTAATTGACATATCTTCCGTGGCAGAGTCTATGTTGGTTCGAGACTGGGCTTCAACGAGGTCATGTCGTTGTTGATCCAGATATACATATATATACGCTCCGCTTTTAGTTTATTTTCGGAGCCCTGGGCCTGAGAAATTGTAGTCAAGTCTTACATGAGGAAAGTCGAGATTCTGTAAAACACCACGTTGCAATGGAATACCAACACACCACATTATATTCACAACGAGCCGATCAGAAAGGACTTGAAGATCAACACAATTGCAAATATTTGAAAGAGTTAACCCAAGGCATATGAGAGAGACAATATCACTGGGGCGACTAGTGGCGGATCTGGCGGAAGCGGCTGAAGTTGTACTGTGTAGTGTATTTTTATAAATTTAAATTAGAAATCATTTCAATAACTGATTTACTATTCTCATGTCTATGCACAGCTAATGGAAGTGGCAAATCCTTTATTGATCAAATTTTCTTTTTCGTCAAATAATTTTCGACACCTAATTATTGTTGAAAAATAATAGTTGTTCAAAGAAAACTTTAATATTGCATATTTCGTGCTTTTAGGTGGGAAAAAAACAGCAAATATTGCTTATAACCCATTTGATACCTTAAATTTGATGCAAAATACAATGGATGTAGAATACGTCATAAGAAATTTAATACTAAGATGCGAGTTGTAAAAGGCGAAGACAATTTTCCTTGATGAGCACAGTGCTAAACAACGGATGAGAGAAGCGAACGAGTACTTTACTTGTACGAATGCTGGAAAAGGTCCTCGCGCACGTATTTTGTATAATATTTTTTATGTAGAATAAAATTTTATTAATAAATATTGCATTCATATAGGATCTACTTTTTGGCGGAGATATTAAACATTAAATAAACACATTTAAAATTCAAACATAAAATGATTCGTTATATTTAAAGAATTGTATGTGTATAATAAAGGGCGTTTTTTTAAGAATAAATAAAATATAGATGGCGCATTGAATTTGTCTGGGTATGTGGGCATTTAAAAAGTGTGATATATGACATTTATAAAAATGGCTTCGTACACGGTACAACAACGCGTTCGAACTTTTGAATTATTTTATGAAAATCAGCGTTCTGTGTTTTATGGTTTACATAATCCTCCATCTAAAAGCAATACTGGTCGAATTATTAAAAAATTTCAGGAGACCGGTTCCGTGGAAGATCAAAAAAGTAGTGGTCGTTCACAAGAAAATATTGGTTTGGTTCGTGAAAGTGTTGCCGAAGATCCTGAAATGTCCATTAGACGACGTTTACAACAACTTGGACTTAGTGGATCAACAACATGGCATATTTTACACAAGGTTTTAGCTCTGAAGGCATATAAGGTTCAAATAACACAGGAACTGAAGCCATTAGATCAATTGAAACGTCGTTCATTCGTCAATTTCATTAATGAACAACCAGCTGATTTTTCTCAAAAAATAATGTTTTCCGATGAGGCACATTTTGAACTGGCTATGTTAATAAACAAAATTGCCGTATCTGGGGTGAGGAAAATCCACGAATTATTCATGAGAAACCTATGCATCCTAAACGAGTTACTGCTTGGTGTGCATTCTGGTCAGGTGTTGTAATTGGACCTTAACACATGGATCAATAAGTCCCGAGACTAACCCATAGATGGCGCTCGTAGTAAACCAGTAACCACGTCTTTCTAGAGTACTAACCTTTGCTTGAAACGTGTCAAAATTTTAAGTCGATCGGACCAGAAACAGCTGAGTTATCGAGGTTGGAGTAAAGTCGTTTTGTAGTTTGTTTAAACAATGGAAAAAACCGAGTTTCGTGTTCTGATAAAACATTGTTTTTTAATGGGTAAAAACACTACGCAAGCAAAACAATGGATTGAAAAATGTTACCCGGACTCTTGTCCATCAAAAGCAACGATTTGTCGGTGGTTTGCCGAGTTTAAACGTGGTCGTACCGACACAAATGACGCGGAACGCTCGGGTAGACCTGTGGAAGCCGTTACACCGGAAAATGTGAGTGAAGTGACAAACATTATAATGAAAGATCGTAAAGTGAAGCTCCGTGAGATTGCTGAGATGACACAGATATCATATGGAAGTGTATTTACTATCCTTCATGAAAAATTGAGCATGAAAAAGGTTTTTTCCAAGTGGGTGCCGCGATTGCTTTCGATGGAACAAAAACAGCAACGAGTCGATGATTCAGAAAGCTCTTTATCGCTATTTACTCGCAACAAAAAAGATTTCTTGCGTCGTTACGTGACCATGGACGAAACATGGATACATCACTACACTCCAGAGTCGAAGCGGCAGTCATCTGAGTGGCGCACAGCTGGCGAAAGCCGTCCGAAACGTCCGAAAACGCAGCAGTCAGCTGGCAAAGTCCTGGCGTCAGTTATTTGGGATACACATGGCGTGATTTTCATTGACTACCTCGAAAAAGGTAAATCGATCAACAGTAATTATTATATTGACTTACTGGTGCGTTTGAAGGAGGAAATCGCAAAAAAACGACCGCACATGCAGAGAAAAAAAATCCTTTTTCACCAAGACAATGCACCCTGCCACAAGTCGATGAAAACAATGGCAAAATTGAACGAATTGGGTTTTGATCTGCTTCCCCACCCCCCATATTCGCCAGATTTAGCCCCCAGTGACTACTGGCTCTTTGCTGATCTTAAAAAAATGCTCCAGGGAAAAAGATTTGGCTCAAATGAGGAGGTCATCGCTGAAACTGAAGCTTATTTTGAAGCGAAAGATAAATTTTTTTATAAACATGGTATTGAAAAATTGGAAAAGTGTTGGAACCATTGTATCACCCTAAAAGGTGATTATGTTGATGAATAAAAAAAAATTTTGCAAAAAAAATGTTGTTTTCATTGTTAGTCTCGGGACTTATTGATCCATGTGTTACTTCTTTGAAAATGCTACTGGTGAAGCTGTAACTATCAATGGTGCTCGATATCGTCGGATGATATCCGAATTTTTGTGGCCTGAATTAATGAATATTGATTTAGAGGATATGTGGTTTCAACAGGATGGCGCTACACCTCACTTTGCACACGAATCAATTGATTTATTGAGAGAAAAATTTCTTGGACGCGTAATCTCAAGAAACGGTGATTTTAATTGGCCATCAAGATCATGTAATTTGACACCGTTAGACTATTTTCTTTAGGGTTATGTGAAAAGTTAGGTTTATAAAAACAATCCACAATCAATTCCTGCTTTGAGCCTCAATTATGTCAAAATGCCATTGAAAATTTTAACAAAAGAGTGGACGTCTGTGGAGCTGTAAGAGGAGGCCATTTGGCAGATATTATTTATCGCATATAAATGTCATAACTGATACTTCAATTACCAATTAAAGGTTTTTGAAAGTGAATGCAAATTATGTATTTTATTTATTCTTTAAAAAAACCGCGAAATTTGAAACAGCCTTTATAATATAATTGAAAGCTTTATATGAAAATAAGTTCTGGATAAAACAAATAAACATACAATTTTCAGATAAATGAATGAGTCTTGCAGTTTTCTCTTGAGCTTCATTTGAAAAACTAATTCGTACACGAAAAATCAGTTTTTTATGCTATATGCAGCATATTACCTGCGATAATATCTTGAGTTATTTAATATGTCAGCAGCCTTTACGGTCATGGATATATGGTTGATAAGGTAAATATAACTGTTTAAAGCTATTGTGCATGAGAGTGTAATTAATGTTAACGTTTTTAATTATATATTTACGTATTGAATGAAGACTAAGAAAATTGATCAAAAAACAATTTTACGTCAATATGCTATAACTTGATCCGGTAAGAAACAAATTATTCTGTCTGATGTAGTATAGTGTAGCAGTGAATGAATATACGTGTCTTGTATACAAACACGAATATTTAATTAAATTTTAATGCATATGTTTCTTGCTTTTGCTATAATTGATTTCACATTTTTTTCCCCATTAATAATTTGTATACCACTTTACCACTACATAAAAATTATAGTATAATTATCATAAATTAATATTTTAGTTCTTGATTTTGGCGCACGTTAATCTAATTGTAATTTGTTTAATATATGCATTTATCATAAGAAAGTGTTGACTGGTTAAAAATATATTATATTTCGAGAGGTCGAGTCTAATAAAAATTTTGAATGGTATACGACTGCAAAATGCTAAAAGGTCACTATAAAAGGTCAATGTTGTTATTTTCATTAAGTAATTTGCTAGGAGTGACTGCAATATATACAAGAGAAACAAGAATGTTATATAGAATTTTGTCCAAAGCATATATAATTTTCGTAATCATAGTGATAATGATCAGTTGTGGTTACTGTTTACACGGCCTTTCACAGGGTTGGCTTCGAAATAACATCAAATCAGTAACTATAGCTGGTATAGCAGCATCTTTCTTATTGTACTTGATAAATATTTATGCAACAGCTAAATTTAACGTTTGCAACATTGCAGGCTTTGAGTATTTGTCACAGAAAATTTTTGCAGTCGAACAATTAATACGAACATATAATATAGATGAAAGAAAGGACGAAATAGATTTTAGGATGAATATATTATCAACGTACGTGTTACTAGTATGCAGTGTGATAGTAGATGTTATAATTACTGCAAAATTATTCCCTCAAAGATTCAAGTATTTCTTATTTGAAAATGTGTTTAGAATACGTCTAACCATTAGTATCATTCTTATTTGCCATACAGCTCGGAGAATATATACAACTTCTTGTGGAGTAAATAAAATATTGATTAGATTATATATGAAATCTTATAATATGCGTAAGGGACGAGCAAATCTACAATTTGCACTATGCGATGATATGACAATGACCGTCAATCATATTTGCAAGATTTATACTGATATTTTGGAATGCGTGTCTACGTTTAATAATCTATATGGAATGTGTATATTTTTAATTAATACGTATGCGA
>JAVIWB010006858.1:0-12740 GCA_031893035.1 Dermolepida albohirtum
TTTCCGGGTTGGAACCGCGTCACTACTATATCTGCCGACGTTTCGTACCTATTTGTATGGGACATCTTCACGGCTGAACTACTGCACTGAAACTGGTGAATTCAGTTTCAGTTTCAGTGCAGTAGTTCAGCCCTGAAGATGTCCCATACAAATGGGTACGAAACGTCGGTAGATATACTAGTGACGCGACTATATCTGCCGACGTTTCGTACCTATTTGTATGGGACATCTTCACGGCTGAACTACTGCACTGAAACTGGTGAATTCAGTTTCAGTTTCAGTGCAGTAGTTCAGTCCTGAAGATGTCCCATACAAATGGGTACGAAACGTCGGTAGATATACTAGTGACGCGGTTCCAGCCCGGAAACCCAGAAGCAGATAGCATGGACCACGAACGCGGAAGTCTACGTACCAAATTCTTTCATTCATGTTTAGCAGTTTCACTATTATCGTGTTCAAAATATAGGCGGAGGGATAAGTTAGAGGAAGACTGATATCAAACCAAACATTTTTGAATAAATATAAATACGATATTAATGTGAGTCGCTTCGAGCAATGATTAATTAATTTCCACGCATAAAATATTATAGAAAATAGATTAAAAAGCAGATTTTCTTCTATTCCCATTTATACATTTATACATTTATACATTTATACAGAATTTACAAATAGTTAATTGTGGAAAGGGGTTATATATCAACCTTATTGATCAAGTCAATCAACCACAGGCTCCATCAAATTCAACTATTCCCATTTTGTTAAATGTTTTTAATAATTTAACTTTTAGAACTGTAAAATAATAGTGAATTGGAATCGAATTTATAAAATCAAAGCTTCTTATTTTGCATATGCACATATTAAGAAAATATTAAAACCAGTTAACCTTAATCAAACTTGCCGCATGAATATTAATTTGTGATGTAATAGAAGACTAGTTATGTGTCTATATACATATTGCTATATAATAAAAGAGTGTGCGATGTAAATAAATAATTTTAGTAAATATTTTACCTTAACTTACAAGCAAACCCCACGTCGGTTTGAGCCAAATATTACGTATAAAAAAATAATGAGTAAGCTATTAATTCTTGAAGTGCTTGTAAATCTACTTACTTTAAATTATGTTAAAATTAATGTTGCGCGTTTGAATTGAATTTTAAATTATTTTATTAAATGTAATGTAATGATTAATTAAACCTTAATAAATTACATTGATGCTTACTTTATTCGCAGATATATATCTTCTTTATTTATTTTACTCTTTCTCTAGGGTTGATTCGTACTTCGCTCTGATAATGTACGGCTAAAAACAAGCATATCAAAATTTAAAGTATCGTCTGACTATAATGTTTAATAAATCCTTTTTAACTTTTTGATTCTCAAATAAACTATTGGGTTGGCAACTAAGTACTTTCGGTTTTGTAGTATAAAATAAAACACTTTTTTGTAAACAAAGAATAGTTTTTAATCAATTATATATTTTCCATTTTGCTCAATGACCTTTTGCCATCTTTCTTTCAGCTGCATGATTCCGCGCTCATAAAATTTCTGGTCCTTATCAGCAAAAAACTGAACCAGGTGCGAGTGAAGGTCATCGTCATTTGTGAAAGTTTTACCATTCGAAGAATTCTGCAAACTTCGAAATAAATGGTAATCAGATGGTGCTACATCAGGGCTGTATGGGGGATGTGGCATCACTTCCCAGCCAAGCTCCAATAGTTTCATACGAGTTGCCAAAGATGTGTGAGACCTTGCATTACCTTGGTGGAAAACTACACCTTTCCGTAAACATCAGAATTGATCGTTTGGTTCCTTGGAAGCAGCTCAAAAAACACAACGCCTTTGTAATCCCACCAAACTGACAGCATGATCTTTTTTGGATGCAATTCAGCTTTCGATGTGGTTTGAGCTGGTTTATCGTGTTTGCTCCATGATCGTTTTCGAACTATGTTACAGTACAGGACCCTTTTTTCATCACCAGTGATGATTCTTTTTAAGAAAGGGTCGGTTTCGTTTCGTCTAAGGTGCATATCGCGAAAGTTGATTCTTTGTGTTAAATGAATTTCTTTCAATTCGTGAAGTACCCAAATGTCAAGCTTCTTAACTAGCCCAAGTAATCTAAAATGTTTTTCAATTGTTGTGTGCGATACATGTAGCCTCTCCGCAATCTTTCGAACAGTTATATGACGATCCTCTTCAATTATGACTTTAATTTGGTCATCATCAACTTCAGTAGGCCGACCAGAACGTTGCTCATCTTTGAGGGAAAAATCTCCAGAACGGAATTTTTTATACCAATTCTGACACGTGCGCTCTGTTAAGCAATTAGCACCATAAACTTCACATATCTTTTTGTGAGCCGCTGCAGCTTTCTTTCCTTTACGGAAATAAAATAGTAAAATATGTCGAAAATGTTCGTTTCTGCACTCCATTTAAAATTAACCCACAACTAATAGCTTTAATAAAAATCACGCACTACTTGCTTCTGAAGTTATGTCAATGTGACTAGTATCACGCGACAAATGGTAAAGTACAGCACTAACATACGTTATACAAAAAATAAAGCAACGCTCTCTATCAGTAAAAACCGAAAGTACTTAGTTGCCAACCCAATATATATATATGTTCATTTGTAATTTTAAATTTTATACTTTCTCTAATAAAATATATTGAATTTATTTGATGTTTATGATTTTAAAGATAATCTAAGCAAGACAGATCTCTTCCCCAATGACATAGGTTCTAGGTTTTATGTATTTTTGATCTTTCTTATAAATTTTTATTGTCCTGAAGGCCTGGTGTGCCCTCTATCTGTTGGTAGGTCACTCGTCTGTCCTGGCCAACTATTTTCCTCACAGTAGTAACATTTTCCTCCGTAACTGACGTTCGTGGCCTTCCCGGCCTCTCAGCATCCTCCACAGTTAAACTTCCCCTTTGGAATTCTCTATACCACTTGAATATCGTTGTGCGATGTGGACAAACATCACTTAGTGCAAGAGTCATTTCTTCGAAGCACTGGTCTACGTTTAAACCACGCACGAATTTATAACGCAAAACTGCCCTTATCTCATTTCGTGACCATGATGCCATGGTAAGCACTTTACGCTCTCACTGCTAATGAATAACTGAGCCAATCAACATGGCGCGGAGGCTACTATGCACGTATGAACATGTCTCTACATGCTGCAACAAGCATCTTCCTACGATTCATTGTTGCGTCATATTGCTAAACTTTCCTAGTACCCTTTGTAATATAACGTACCTCAGATCTTGGGCGGGTTTGTAGATTCAAACACTAATGGTTGCAATAAATCATACAAATGACAAACGAATAGTTTTAAATAATATTCCCATGAGCATATATCTTCCTTATTTCAATCCTTCATGGAGAAGTATCAATACTTAAAGAAGGAATCACACCATAACCACAACGTTCACTTAGTCGAGCGTTAATAATTGAGAGACTTTAAACTTTTCGAAGCAAGGGACAAAGGGTGGAAAGGAAGAAAAATTGTAGAACATGAGTCATACAGACGACACATGTAACAATACATATCGTAGCTGCAATCAAGATAGCTATATCATACAACGCAATTTGGGGGAAAAAGGGGGCGCAAAATTGATAACGGTTACTTTCCCATGGTTTTACGAATGCATGCATAATTTTTAAATTTGAATACTAAATATTAACCATGTGAAATGATTTACAAAGAAATATACAAATGTACATAAACACAAACTAATGCAATAATACGATAAATAAATAAATAAATATATGCAAGATGAAAATGGAACTGTAACACGCTCCATGGACAAACGATGATAGTTATAAATGGGATGCCAAATAATTAAATAAAAGCCCCGCACATCTAAATACGAAGCAGATGACTTGCTATGGAGCAAAACTAAAAGCAGAATCAAATAGGATACAGAGATCACGATTTTATTCCTTGCTCGTTAAAGAAGTACAACCAATGCTATAAGTATGTATTGGGTTGCTTTATTTTTTGCATAACGTATGTTAGTGCTGTACTTTATCGTTTGTCGCGTGATACTAGTCACATTGACGTAACTTCAGAAGCAAGTAGTGCGTGATTTTTATTAAAGCTATTAGTTGTGGGTTAATTTTAAATGGAGTGCAGAAACGAACATTTTCGACATATTTTACTATTTTATTTCCGTAAAGGAAAGAAAGCTGCTGCGGCTCACAAAAAATATGTGAAGTTTATGGTGCTAATTGCTTAAAAGAGCGCACGTGTCAGAATTGGTATAAAAAATTCCGTTCTGGAGATTTTTCCCTCAAAGATGAGCAACGTTCTGATCGGCCTACTGAAGTTGATGATGACCAAATCAAAGTCATAATTGAAGAGGATCGTCATATAAATGTTCGAGAGGTTGCGGAGAGGCTACATGCATCGCACACAACAATTGAAAAACATTTAAAATGTCTTGGGCTAGTTAAGAAGCTTGATATTTGGGTACCTCACGAATTGAAAGAAATTCATTTAATACAAAGAATCAACTTTTGCGATATGCACCTTAGACGAAATGAAACCGACCCTTTCTTAAAAAGAATCATCACTGGTGATGAAAAATGGGTCCTGTAGAGTAACATAGTTCGAAAACGATCATGGAGCAAACACGATAAACCAGCTCAAACCACATCGAAAGCTGAATTGCATCCAAAAAATATCATGCTGTTAGTTTAGTGGGATTACAAAGGTTCTGTTTTTTTTTGAGCTGCTTCAAAGTAACCAAACGATCAATTCTGATGTTTACTGTCAACAATTAATAAAACTGTATGAAGCAATAAAAGAAAAACGGCCAGAATTTTCAAATCGGAAAGGTGTAGTTTTCCAACAAGATAATGCAAAGCCTCACACATCTTTGGCACCTCGTGGGAAACTATTGGAGCTTGGCTGGGAAGTGATGCCACATCCCCCATACAGCCCTGATCTAGCACCATCTGATTACCATTTATTTCGAAGTTTGCAGAATTCTTTGAATGGTAAAACTTTCACAAATGACGATGACCTTCACTCGCACCTGGGTCAGTTTCTTGCTGATAAGGACTAGAAATTTTATGAGCGCGGAATCATGCAGCTGAAAGAAAGATGGCAAAAGGTCATTGAGCAAAATGGAAAATATATAATTGATTAAAAACTATTCTTTGTGTGTGTTTTATTTTATACTACAAAACCGAAAGTACTTAGTTACCAACCCAATATAATTGGATAAGATTTTTTTTGTATAAGTAACTTGAAAGCACTTTTCGGTACTAAAAATACAATTTATTTGTCTTACGCCAACCAGAATAGAGAATTCAAGTTATTCTGTAGTAACAGTATGTCATTCGTATCATCAGCGCGTGTATATGTCAAGATCGTCTGCATACGCTAAAGCAGGGCATTGCAGAGGCATCAGCAAGTCATTAATATAAAGAAGACACATCAAAGGACCAAGATTGGATTCCTGCAGCATTCCAGAAGCATGACCATTGTAAAATACATAAGCTATTCCGTTTTATAAATACCACTATAACAATAGTGTATAATTAATACCGAGACCAAGTAAATTAAGTTTTTGTAAGAGAATTGACTCTTTTCCACTCATTCGAAAATACGAGTATACATGATTTTGAACTTCGGAATCAATTCTAAAAAGTGCGTCATACAGAGCATTAAAATTCGCTTTTTTGAAGTTGTATGCCTGTTCGTTTAGACATTGTTCAAAATTTGTACAATACTCTCGACAGACTGAGAGAATACCAATATATTATAAGAGCACGTGCCAACAAACATACAGTGTGTATCAGCCAAATGGAATAAATTCGATAATAATTAAATGGAAGGGTGTTCGAAAAAACGCTCGGACACGTCGATTGGGATTCTTAGTTGCGTATTTTTTTAAATAAAAAGTTTATATACGGGGTGTGTCATGTAAAAGTGGTCAATACCAACTTTCTTATTTTAAATGCAACACTCTGTCAAATATTAAATTTTTGGATTCCTTAGAAAATTTCAAACATATTTCATGTACAATATCCTATACCTATCTTCGACTGTTTCGGAAATATTAAATGTTAAGGAAATAAAATGCATCCGCATAAAATCATACCAACTCAGGAGCTCATGGAAGACGACTTTGATAGGAGAACGTATTTCTGTGAACAAATGATGACAATGTTAGATAACAATGTGATCCAATTAGAACATATTTTATTTTCTGATGAGTGTACCTTTACGCTTCACGGTCATGCTAATCGTCAAAATTGCCGCTATAGGTCCAGGGAAAATCCTCACTGGCTGAGGGAAGAACATACGCAATACCCTGAGAAGGTTAATGTTTAGGCAGGAATTGTTGGAGATCATATCGTAGGTCCTTTTTTCATTGATGGAAATTTGAATGGCGACAATTATTTAGCATTGCTACGAAATAACCTCGTGCTAGCTTTGACAAACTTATATCCTGATCTAGCAAACCCACAAGTTCCAGCAAATACGATGTGGTTCCAGCAAGATGGAGCACCACCCCATTACCAAATCAATGTCCGGCAGTACCTCAACCAAATATTCCCGAATCGGTGGATAGGTAGGCGAGGATCGATGGAATGGCCAGCACGATCCCCTGATCTAACGCCATTAGACTTCTTCTTATGGGGATATGTCAAGAGTATAGTATACAAAACTAAACGCCTCGACTTAGCTGACTTAAGAAGACGAATAATAGTTGCGATTAGATCGGTCACACCTGAGATGTTGAGCAACGTTAGAAAAAATTTCTATTTAAGATTAGGATGTTGTCTAGGCGTTTACGGCGAACATTTTGAACATCTCCTACAGTGACATTAATGTTTTTCTTGTTATTTTTTACATTATCAAAAATTTTTCAAATTAATCTGAAAACATTTAATATTTCCGAAACAGTCGAAGATAGGTATAGAACATTGTACATGAAATATGTATGGAATTTTCTAAAGAATCCAAAATTTAATATTTGACCGGATGTTGCATTTAAAATAAGAAAGTTGGTATTGACCACTTTTATATGACACACCCTGTATATAAACTTTTTATTTAAAAAAATGCAACTAAAAAACACTTACAGCTGTCATTACGTAGCATAAACTGGATAAGAACAGAAGCATTATATATTTCCACATTTACCTCGATGTTTGCCATAATGAAAGAATATCCGTATACTTTGAGGAAGACCATTCGAAATCTACGGATGTAACACAGACACAATTAAAATAATCTTTGAAATTAGTTAAAGAATCTGCAGCTACAACGTTAAAAATTTGATCATAAATATGAATGCTTTATTAAAACAATGAAATTAATAAACTTAAAAAAATCGAATCATTTGATAGACGAACAAATTGACCTAAACGATTCAACGTTTTTAAATCATATTTTTATTTTAATCACTAAGGTTGAAATCATTAACTTTTGTAATTCAGTAACGCACTAAGTTTCATCATTCTTTACAAAAGACGTAAACCACGGCGAAAAAACTAAATTAATTAGAATATCTAAAAATTAATAAACTTAAAAAAATTTAATCATTTAATAAACGAACAAATTGACCAGTGTCACTGTTCCCCACATGGCCCTTATTCTTTAAAATATTCTCATACGTCTAATTAATTATTACACACGTTCTTTATATGTTTTTACTATGATCATTTTCTAACACATGCCGTGCTATATCTGATTTTTCTGATCGGTTGAATTTTTATGTTAATTACTCGTTGAGATAGCTCTTAATCAATTGTGGATAGAGATTCCTTGTTATTCCTACCCGGTAGAGATATACGAGAGCTATTTATAAATTTAAACAAGTTGGCGTAATTACTTTGAGAACTGACACGACCTTCTTTCACTGAGCAGGCCAGCAGCAGTTTCTTGATGAAACAACTGCGAGTGAACTATCCGATCTAGAGCAAGTTTTCATTTTGTTTATGTTTTGAATTTTAGATTGCGTTTATTGTGTCGAAATTCAAAAATACAAACAAGCTAAGAAATATCTCAGTCGCATTTGTGACAATAAATAGTATAACAAAATATAAATAAAATGTATATTTTGAATTCTTCTTAGCTTCTTAAACTACAATAAAATACATAAATATCAACCAGTTTTCAATAATCGTAATCCTTGTTCATTTCGTCCTGAATCCAAGTACGTATGTTTGCAATGTCTATGAAAACGGCGTAGTTACTTAAACACATGTTAAGTTTTTCTAACTTTTTATCGAGAAGCCGACTAAACCGCGCAAAAACCACTTGTGATTTACGGTACTTTTTATCATGAAACCAGCTCCGCTGTCGCTAATACAAGGTCGACTACTGTCATCACGATTTCCTGAAAAAAATTTAAAAATATTAGCACGTGGATGTGTTTATGTTGTTACTTCTCTGAGATTGAAATAACTGAATAAATTATTAGTATATGAATGTGTTTACATAGCTTCCTTTTTTTAATTATACGAAGATAATAAATTATTAACATGTGAATGTATAAAAGAAAAACAAGAAAATGTATAAAAGTTTGATTTCGATTTCTTCGTTAGCATATATAAAACTACACTATTTCATAAAAATTTGGTCACCCTTATAAAATTACAGTTTCTATAGAAAAGTTGTAATTATGAAATTTATTTCTGTAATAAGAAATAGTTTTATAGTAAACAGTAAAATCTATAAAAGCTTATTGAAAAATAACTATGCGATTAGCTATTATTGCAATGAATGTAATACCCTAATAAAACTCCATCTCTCAATTGCAGTTATTTTGTGAGATGCTAAAGTGACAACATGGCTCGTGGTAACGAAATGAGAGAAGTTCAGTTCGGTTAGAAATGCCTAAACGGAAAGAATTGAGTATAGAAACACGATCGTTTATAATCGCATACTATAATATTATATATAATATCATATATGTACATATATATCATCAAAAAAAACCACAAATGTGGAAGTTTGTTGAGCAGAACTCGAAAAGGCAGACCAAGGGCAACAACCTCAGCAGAAGATCTTGCAATGGTGGTAACAAGGCAGAGAAATAGACTAGAAACAGCCCCAGAAATCACAGCAAAAATGAATGCTGTTCGTCGAAAACCGATAAATGTTTCCATAGTTAAACGGTGATTAAAGGACGAATGGACGAATTTGCAATGCGGAAGCCGCTTGTACGAAAGCAAAACAAGCAAAAACGTTTAAAGTGGCCACGCCAAAGAACAGTATAAGTGCATATTAGAAGAAAACGCAATATCCTCTGAAATTAAAGTTTCGAGTCAGAATTTTATCTTTCAATAAGATAACGACTCGAAACGCACTTCTAAACTATGCTGGGAATATTTGCAGAAATTGGAGAACGAGGTCACCATAAAAGATATGGCGTGGCCTCCCCAAAGTCCCGATTTAAATCCCATCGAGTTGCTGTGGCAAGAACTTGACCGAGAGGTGAGAAAATCGACCCCCACATCTGCTGTTAATATGTGAAAAAACCTGCAAAAGGCATGGGGTAAAAATAAAACCTGGGACATTACAAAAATTAATCTAAAGAATGCCTCGATTGTGTGCTGCAGTGATTAAAAATAAAGGAGGGCATGTAGGTGAGTCTAAAATTTAGGTAATTATATTATACAACAATTTATTAAAGATGTAAAAATATATATTTTTCATATATGTAAATAATAAAAAGATATTAGTATTTCAATTTTGATTTTTGTTACAATTTACGGCTTAAATGTGAGTAACTTATGAGCGATAGTGTATACTGTTTGAGTGAAAAACAAACGAAACATCCAGTAAAATTACATACCTTTTTACTAAATTTTCTGCAAATACTTCCTGTGTTGGAAATAATAAATAGAATGAGAAATATGATCGGCACGCTACAGACGTGGCCTTGATGTTAATAATAATGATAGTTCTTGATTGAGTGAAACAAATAGCTTTTTACAACTCTAGAGCAACAAAATAAACAATTTTCTGCAATCCAATTACTAAATGAAATAAACGTTGCAAAATAAAGTGAAGTATAACTAATATAATCAGAGCAGAGTAAACAATACATCATAGCATAGGTACAGAATAAAAATATATCACCCAGTCTTCGCTCAGAACCCACACATCACACTCAGAGGTCTCATCAAATTTGTTCTAGCTCTGGAATTTACAGAAGTGAAATTGGACACAATTTCACTTCTTATTATTATCTAGCTAGTAGACATACTTACTAGCTAGATAATAATAATAATAGTTCAAATTGTTCAATAATTTTTGTCATTCGATAAAATTTTCTGAAATAAAATGTATTATTCAATATAACCTCCCTGAATTTCAATACACTTGTGCACTTGTTCCAGTGATCTTATAATTTATGGATTCCATCCCTGAAGTGACAATGCAGAAGACTGTCGAAACACGCTTCCACGGACATTTCTCTTTTATCGCGTCACGTAATTTGAGAACTAAGATGGCATAATAAACACCTGTAACTGTGGTCCGCTTCTGCAGGAAATCTACGTCTTCAGTATCTCAAAAAACAGATAGCATGATCTTTCATGCTGAAGATTGCATCTTGAATTTTCTCGACAGTTTGGTGTCTACATCATAGTGATGAATCCAGGACTCATCCCTTGTCATGAATCTTGCAAGAAAATTTTCTTCGTCGGGCCTATATCGCATGAAAAAAGCGACTGCAAATGTCTTTTCGAGTTTCCTTGTGTGCATCTGTTAACATTCGTGGTACCCATCTTGCAAACTATTTCTTTCTGTTTAATTCGGTAGTAATTATATTATATACCACATCTAATGAGAGACAAGTACCTTCAACTAGTTGCCTAATAGTCACACGATTTTGCAGCACGAGAAAATGGATATTTTTAACATTTTCTTGGGTAGTGACGGTTATGAGCGCTCCACCTGTATGTTCGTCTGTACACGATTGTTTACCACATTTAAGCTCACATCATCTTTTAACTGTATCATGTATTACTGCAGATTCCCCTAATGTATCCACCAAATCTTGATGAATTTGAGTTTGAGTCATCTTTTTTAAACGCAAGTATTTAATCATCGCTCGTTGCTCGACACGATTCATATTGGTATTGATATGTGACTCTGTCGACCTGGGGCGTCTACTGTAGGCATACTTTAACAGGTTCAGACTTGTAAGTTTGTAGTGTTAGTCTATACATAGCGAGTTACAAGACGACGTGAAGATAAATAATTGTTTGGGCTTATAACGGGAGAGTCATTTAACAGTTTAAATTTAAAAATGCAATAAAACAAAAACGGTTTGAAATTTCGCCAAATTTATTTTTTTTGTTGTAAAGTACAATTGTTCCCGTTAGAGATGGAATACTATTTCATTCATATGGCTGCCGCGGCTAGCTTTGCAGTACCCCATTCGATCGGACCAATTTTCTAGCACTTGTTTGAGTGTATGGGGTCGTATCTCGGCAATGACATCACGGATCTTCAAATGCTCAATTATCTCTGGTTTGTCGACATAACACTTGTCTATAACGGCGTCCCACAGAAAATAGTCCAACGTTGTCAAATCGCAGCATCTTGGCGGCCAATCGACATCACCACTTCGGCTAATTAAACGGCCATCAAACGTTTGACACAATAAATCGATTGTGGCATGAGATATGTGGCAAGTTGCAACATCCTCTTGAAACCAAACATTGTTCACATCAATACCATGAAGGGCGGGCACAAAAAAATCGGTTATCATGGTGCGATAGGTGTCTCCATTGACCGTAATGGTTGTGCCGTCCTTATTTTAAAAGAAATATGGGCCAATGATATCTCCGCTCCACAAGCCGCACCAAACAGTTACTCGTAATGGGTACATTGGCTCCCTGAGCCCCAAATACGGCAATTTTGCTTGTTAACGTACCCACCAAGATGAAAATGAGCTTCATCCGAAAAGATGATTTTTTTGGCAAAATCGACATCATCGTGCAGTTTCTCGTTGGCCCATCTAGCGAAGCGAAAACGAAGCGGATGGTCATGCGGCTTCAACTCTTGAACCAATTGAACTTTGTAAGACGTCATACAGAGATACACAGCTTCGATATTTTCGGGTGTACGCACTGTACGAGCACGTTCACGTCTTGGCACATCAACAATAAAACCAGTTTCATGAACTTTAACAATAACCAAATTTTGTACATTTTCGTGCAATTTCCAACCAATTGCCTGTGTTTTGGAAATAAATTTCCAATAAATCCCAACGTTGCTCAAGTGTAAATCGATTCATTTCGTTCAGTGGAGATAATGTACTGAATTTTGTGACAGAATAGAATGACAAGTATTGCCAGATTCGAAATAATCGGTGGTTTGAATTTAAACCGATAGATGGCCCACCCGTTAAATGGGTCAGGGGCCGACCCTCGTATGAAAAAACTCACCCGAATTACTTCTTGTAACACCCAGCAAATGGTAAAAACACACATGTTTCACACACTAGATATAGTTTCACTTCTCACATTCACTTAAGTACGAATAATGAAAATATTAAAAATTTTGAACTCATGTCTTTCTTCCTCACACTGAATAACCTATGTCGATTTAAAATATGCGTCAGATTTGAATACTGTCAAGCTACAGAGATACCAACCGATAACATTCGCCTACAGGCTGTTTACTACCGCCAAGCATATTGTTAATAATAAATTTTCCCCGAAATTAATCAAGAGTAGTGTGTACTAAATTGTCAGT
>JAVIWB010006859.1:0-12605 GCA_031893035.1 Dermolepida albohirtum
GCTTCAAACCAAAACGTTGTATCTCTTCTCGTTCCGAAGTTATTAGCGACCTTAGAACGCCATCAGAGAGAGCTCACATGTAGCGTTAGGCGGAAACTGACTTTCAAAAGTGATTGTTTTTTAGGTGTGTACTTATAGATTGTGACACGACTGTTACGCTGCTTCAAACCAGAACATTGTATCTCTTCTCGTTCCGAAGTTATTAGCAACCTTAGAACGCCATAAGACAGAGCTCACATGTAGCGTTAGGCGGAAACTGACTTTCAAAAGTGATTGTTTTTTAGGTGTGTACTTATAGATTGTGACACGACTGTTACGCTGCTTCAAACCAGAACATTGTATCTCTTCTCGTTCCGAAGTTATTAGCAACCTTAGAACGCCATCAAGCAGAGCTCACATGTAGCGTTAGGCGGAAACTGACTTTCAAAAGTGATTGTTTTTTAGGTGTGTACTTATAGATTGTGACACGACTGTTACGCTGCTTCAAACCAGAACATTGTATCTCTTCTCGTTCCGAAGTTATTAGCAACCTTAGAACGCCATAAGACAGAGCTCACATGTAGCGTTAGGCGGAAACTGACTTTCAAAAGTGATTGTTTTTTAGGTGTGTACTTATAGATTGTGACACGACTGTTACGCTGCTTCAAACCAGAACATTGTATCTCTTCTCGTTCCGAAGTTATTAGCGACCTTAGAACGCCATAAGACAGAGCTCACATGTAGCGTTAGGCGGAAACTGACTTTCAAAAGTGATTGTTTTTTAGGTGTGTACTTATAGATTGTGACACGACTGTTACGCTGCTTCAAACCAGAACATTGTATCTCTTCTCGTTCCGAAGTTATTAGCGACCTTAGAACGCCATAAGACAGAGCTCACATGTAGCGTTAGGCGGAAACTGACTTTCAAAAGTGATTGTTTTTTAGGTGTGTACTTATAGATTGTGACACGACTGTTACGCTGCTTCAAACCAGAACATTGTATCTCTTCTCGTTCCGAAGTTATTGTTTTTTAGGTGTGTACTTATAGATTGTGACACGACTGTTACGCTGCTTCAAACCAGAACATTGTATCTCTTCTCGTTCCGAAGTTATTAGCGACCTTAGAACGCCATAAGACAGAGCTCACATGTAGCGTTAGGCGGCAACTGACTTTCAAAAGTGATTGTTTTTTAGGTGTGTACTTATAGATTGTGACACGACTGTTACGCTGCTTCAAACCGGAACATTGTATCTCTTCTCGTTCCGAAGTTATTAGCGACTTTAGAATGCCATAAGACAGAGCTCACATGTAGCGTTAGTCGGAAACTGACTTTCAAAAGTGATTGTTTTTTAGGTGTGTACTTATAGATTGTGACACGACTGTTACGCAGCTTCAAACCAGAACATTGTGTCTCTTCTCGTTCCGAAGTTATTAGCGACTTTAGAACGCCATAAGACAGAGCTCACATGTAGCGTTAGTCGGAAACTGACTTTCAAAAGTGATTGTTTTCTAGGTGTGTACTTATAGATTGTGACACGACTGTTACGCTGCTTCAAACCAGAACATTGTATCTCTTCTCATTCCGAAGTTATTAGCGACTTTAGAACGCCATAAGACAGAGCTCACATGTAGCGTTAGGCGGAAACTGACTTTCAAAAGTGATTGTTTTTTAGGTGTGTACTTATAGATTGTGACACGACTGTTACGCTGCTTCAAACCAGAACATTGTATCTCTTCTCGTTCCGAAGTTATTAGCGACTTTAGAACGAAATAAGACAGAGCTCACATGTAGCGTTAGGCGGAAACTGACTTTCAAAAGTGATTGTTTTTTAGGTGTGTACTTATAGATTGTGACACGTTTGTTACGCTGCTTCAAACCAGAGCATTGTATCTCTTCTCGTTCCGAAGTTATTAGCGACTTTAGATCTCCATAAGACAGAGCTCACATGTAGCGTTAGGCGGAAACTGACTTTCAAAAGTGATTGTTTTTTAGGTGTGTACTTATAGATTGTGACACGACTGTTACGCTGCTTCAAACCAGAACATTGTATCTCTTCTCGTTCCGAAGTTATTAGCGACTTCAGAACGCCATAAGACAGAGCTCACATGTAGCGTTAGGCGGAAACTGACTTTCAAAAGTGATTGTTTTTTAGGTGTGTACTTATAGATTGTGACACGACTGTTACGCTGCTTCAAACCGGAACATTGTATCTCTTCTCGTTCCGAAGTTATTAGCGACTTTAGAACGCCATAAGACAGAGCTCACATGTAGCGTTAGGCGGAAACTGACTTTCAAAAGTGATTGTTTTTTAGGTGTGTAGTTATAGATTGTGACACGACTGTTACGCTGCTTCAAACCAGAACATTGTATCTCTTCTCGTTCCGAAGTTATTAGCGACTTTAGAACGCCATAAGACAGAGCTCACATGTAGCGTTAGGCGGAAACTGACTTTCAAAAGTGATTGTTTTTTAGGTGTGTACTTATAGATTGTGACACGACTGTTACGCTGCTTCAAACCGGGAACATTGTATCTCTTCTCATTCCGAAGTTATTAGCGACTTTAGAACGCCATAAGACAGAGCTCACATGTAGCGTTAGGCGGAAACTGACTTTCAAAAGTGATTGTTTTTTAGGTGTGTGCTTATAGATTGTGACACGACTGTTACGCTGCTTCAAACCAGAACATTGTATCTCTTCTCATTCCGAAGTTATTAGCGACTTTAGAACGCCATAAGACAGAGCTCACATGTAGCGTTAGGCGGAAACTGACTTTCAAAAGTGATTGTTTTTTAGGTGTGTACTTATAGATTGTGACACGACTGTTACGCTGCTTCAAACCAGAACATTGTATCTCTTCTCGTTCCGAAGTTATTAGCGACTTTAGAACGCCATAAGACAGAGCTCACATGTAGCGTTAGGCGGAAACTGACTTTCAAAAGTGATTGTTTTTTAGGTGTGTACTTATAGATTGTGACACGGCTGTTACGCTGCCTCAAACCAGAACATTGTATCTCTTCTCGTTCCGAAGTTATTAGCGACTTTAGAACGCCATAAGACAGAGCTCACATGTAGCGTTAGGCGGAAACTGACTTTCAAAAGTGATTGTTTTTTAGGTGTGTACTGATAGATTGTGACACGACTGTTACGCTGCTTCAAACCAGAACATTGTATCTCTTCTCGTTCCGAAGTTGTTAGCGACTTTAAAACGCCATAAGACAGAGCTCACATGTAGCGTTAGGCGGAAACTGACTTTCAAAAGTGATTGTGACACGACTGTTACGCTGCTTCAAACCAGAACATTGTATCTCTTCTCGTTCCGAAGTTATTAGCGACCTTAGAACGCCATCAGACAGAGCTCACATGTAGCGTTAGGCGGAAACTGACTTTCAAAAGTGATTGTTTTTTAGGTGTGTACTTATAGATTGTGACACGACTGTTACGCTGCTTCAAACCAGAACATTGTATCTCTTCTCGTTCCGAAGTTATTAGCGACCTTAGAACGCCATCAGACAGAGCTCACATGTAGCGTTAGGCGGAAACTGACTTTCAAAAGTGATTGTTTTTTAGGTGTGTACTTATAGATTGTGACACGACTGTTACGCTGCTTCAAACCAGAACATTGTATCTCTTCTCGTTCCGAAGTTATTAGCAACCTTAGAACGCCATCAGACAGAGCTCACATGTAGCGTTAGGCGGAAACTGACTTTCAAAAGTGATTGTTTTTTAGGTGTGTACTTATAGATTGTGACACGACTGTTACGCTGCTTCAAACCAGAACATTGTATCTCTTCTCGTTCCGAAGTTATTAGCGACCTTAGAACGCCATAAGACAGAGCTCACATGTAGCGTTAGGCGGAAACTGACTTTCAAAAGTGATTGTTTTTTAGGTGTGTACTTATAGATTGTGACACGACTGTTACGCTGCTTCAAACCAGAACATTGTATCTCTTCTCGTTCCGAAGTTATTAGCGACCTTAGAACGCCATCAGACAGAGCTCACATGTAGCGTTAGGCGGAAACTGACTTTCAAAAGTGATTGTTTTTTAGGTGTGTACTTATAGATTGTGACACGACTGTTACGCTGCTTCAAACCAGAACATTGTATCTCTTCTCGTTCCGAAGTTATTAGCGACCTTAGAACGCCATCAGACAGAGCTCACATGTAGCGTTAGGCGGAAACTGACTTTCAAAAGTGATTGTTTTTTAGGTGTGTACTTATAGATTGTGACACGACTGTTACGCTGCTTCAAACCAAACATTGTATCTCTTCTCGTTCCGAAGTTATTAGCGACCTTAGAACGCCATCAGACAGAGCTCACATGTAGCGTTAGTCGGAAACTGACTTTCAAAAGTGATTGTTTTTTAGGTGTGTACTTATAGATTGTGACACGACTGTTACGCTGCTTCAAACCAGAACATTGTATCTCTTCTCGTTCCGAAGTTATTAGCGACCTTAGAACGCCATCAGAGCAGAGCTCACATGTAGCGTTAGTCGGAAACTGACTTTCAAAAGTGATTGTTTTTTAGGTGTGTACTTATAGATTGTGACACGACTGTTACGCTGCTTCAAACCAGAACATTGTATCTCTTCTCGTTCCGAAGTTATTAGCGACCTTAGAACGCCATCAGACAGAGCTCACATGTAGCGTTAGTCGGAAACTGACTTTCAAAAGTGATTGTTTTTTAGGTGTGTACTTATAGATTGTGACACGACTGTTACGCTGCTTCAAACCAGAACATTGTATCTCTTCTCGTTCCGAAGTTATTAGCGACCTTAGAACGCCATCAGACAGAGCTCACATGTAGCGTTTTCTCGTTCCGAAGTTATTAGCGACCTTAGAACGCCATCAGACAGAGCTCACATGTAGCGTTAGTCGGAAACTGACTTTCAAAAGTGATTGTTTTTTAGGTGTGTACTTATAGATTGTGACACGACTGTTACGCTGCTTCAAACCAGAACATTGTATCTCTTCTCGTTCCGAAGTTATTAGCGACCTTAGAACGCCATCAGACAGAGCTCACATGTAGCGTTAGTCGGAAACTGACTTTCAAAAGTGATTGTTTTTTAGGTGTGTACTTATAGATTGTGACACGACTGTTACGCTGCTTCAAACCAGAACATTGTATCTCTTCTCGTTCCGAAGTTATTAGCGACCTTAGAACGCCATCAGACAGAGCTCACATGTAGCGTTAGTCGGAAACTGACTTTCAAAAGTGATTGTTTTTTAGGTGTGTACTTATAGATTGTGACACGACTGTTACGCTGCTTCAAACCAGAACATTGTATCTCTTCTCGTTCCGAAGTTATTAGCGACCTTAGAACGCCATCAGACAGAGCTCACATGTAGCGTTAGTCGGAAACTGACTTTCAAAAGTGATTGTTTTTTAGGTGTGTACTTATAGATTGTGACACGACTGTTACGCTGCTTCAAACCAGAACATTGTATCTCTTCTCGTTCCGAAGTTATTAGCGACCTTAGAACGCCATCAGACAGAGCTCACATGTAGCGTTAGTCGGAAACTGACTTTCAAAAGTGATTGTTTTTTAGGTGTGTACTTATAGATTGTGACACGACTGTTACGCTGCTTCAAACCAGAACATTGTATCTCTTCTCGTTCCGAAGTTATTAGCGACCTTAGAACGCCATCAGACAGAGCTCACATGTAGCGTTAGTCGGAAACTGACTTTCAAAAGTGATTGTTTTTTAGGTGTGTACTTATAGATTGTGACACGACTGTTACGCTGCTTCAAACCAGAACATTGTATCTCTTCTCGTTCCGAAGTTATTAGCGACCTTAGAACGCCATCAGACAGAGCTCACATGTAGCGTTAGTCGGAAACTGACTTTCAAAAGTGATTGTTTTTTAGGTGTGTACTTATAGATTGTGACACGACTGTTACGCTGCTTCAAACCAGAACATTGTATCTCTTCTCGTTCCGAAGTTATTAGCGACCTTAGAACGCCATCAGACAGAGCTCACATGTAGCGTTAGTCGGAAACTGACTTTCAAAAGTGATTGTTTTTTAGGTGTGTACTTATAGATTGTGACACGACTGTTACGCTGCTTCAAACCAGAACATTGTATCTCTTCTCGTTCCGAAGTTATTAGCGACCTTAGAACGCCATCAGACAGAGCTCACATGTAGCGTTAGTCGGAAACTGACTTTCAAAAGTGATTGTTTTTTAGGTGTGTACTTATAGATTGTGACACGACTGTTACGCTGCTTCAAACCAGAACATTGTATCTCTTCTCGTTCCGAAGTTATTAGCGACCTTAGAACGCCATCAGACAGAGCTCACATGTAGCGTTAGTCGGAAACTGACTTTCAAAAGTGATTGTTTTTTAGGTGTGTACTTATAGATTGTGACACGACTGTTACGCTGCTTCAAACCAGAACATTGTATCTCTTCTCGTTCCGAAGTTATTAGCGACCTTAGAACGCCATCAGACAGAGCTCACATGTAGCGTTAGTCGGAAACTGACTTTCAAAAGTGATTGTTTTTTAGGTGTGTACTTATAGATTGTGACACGACTGTTACGCTGCTTCAAACCAGAACATTGTATCTCTTCTCGTTCCGAAGTTATTAGCGACCTTAGAACGCCATCAGACAGAGCTCACATGTAGCGTTAGGCGGAAACTGACTTTCAAAAGTGATTGTTTTTTAGGTGTGTACTTATAGATTGTGACACGACTGTTACGCTGCTTCAAACCAGAACATTGTATCTCTTCTCGTTCCGAAGTTATTAGCGACCTTAGAACGCCATCAGACAGAGCTCACATGTAGCGTTAGTCGGAAACTGACTTTCAAAAGTGATTGTTTTTTAGGTGTGTACTTATAGATTGTGACACGACTGTTACGCTGCTTCAAACCAGAACATTGTATCTCTTCTCGTTCCGAAGTTATTAGCGACCTTAGAACGCCATCAGACAGAGCTCACATGTAGCGTTAGTCGGAAACTGACTTTCAAAAGTGATTGTTTTTTAGGTGTGTACTTATAGATTGTGACACGACTGTTACGCTGCTTCAAACCAGAACATTGTATCTCTTCTCGTTCCGAAGTTATTAGCGACCTTAGAACGCCATCAGACAGAGCTCACATGTAGCGTTAGTCGGAAACTGACTTTCAAAAGTGATTGTTTTTTAGGTGTGTACTTATAGATTGTGACACGACTGTTACGCTGCTTCAAACCAGAACATTGTATCTCTTCTCGTTCCGAAGTTATTAGCGACCTTAGAACGCCATCAGACAGAGCTCACATGTAGCGTTAGGCGGAAACTGACTTTCAAAAGTGATTGTTTTTTAGGTGTGTACTTATAGATTGTGACACGACTGTTACGCTGCTTCAAACCAGAACATTGTATCTCTTCTCGTTCCGAAGTTATTAGCGACCTTAGAACGCCATCAGACAGAGCTCACATGTAGCGTTAGTCGGAAACTGACTTTCAAAAGTGATTGTTTTTTAGGTGTGTACTTATAGATTGTGACACGACTGTTACGCTGCTTCAAACCAGAACATTGTATCTCTTCTCGTTCCGAAGTTATTAGCGACCTTAGAACGCCATCAGACAGAGCTCACATGTAGCGTTAGTCGGAAACTGACTTTCAAAAGTGATTGTTTTTTAGGTGTGTACTTATAGATTGTGACACGACTGTTACGCTGCTTCAAACCAGAACATTGTATCTCTTCTCGTTCCGAAGTTATTAGCGACCTTAGAACGCCATCAGACAGAGCTCACATGTAGCGTTAGTCGGAAACTGACTTTCAAAAGTGATTGTTTTTTAGGTGTGTACTTATAGATTGTGACACGACTGTTACGCTGCTTCAAACCAGAACATTGTATCTCTTCTCGTTCCGAAGTTATTAGCGACCTTAGAACGCCATCAGACAGAGCTCACATGTAGCGTTAGTCGGAAACTGACTTTCAAAAGTGATTGTTTTTTAGGTGTGTACTTATAGATTGTGACACGACTGTTACGCTGCTTCAAACCAGAACATTGTATCTCTTCTCGTTCCGAAGTTATTAGCGACCTTAGAACGCCATCAGACAGAGCTCACATGTAGCGTTAGGCGGAAACTGACTTTCAAAAGTGATTGTTTTTTAGGTGTGTACTTATAGATTGTGACACGACTGTTACGCTGCTTCAAACCAGAACATTGTATCTCTTCTCGTTCCGAAGTTATTAGCGACCTTAGAACGCCATCAGACAGAGCTCACATGTAGCGTTAGGCGGAAACTGACTTTCAAAAGTGATTGTTTTTTAGGTGTGTACTTATAGATTGTGACACGACTGTTACGCTGCTTCAAACCAGAACATTGTATCTCTTCTCGTTCCGAAGTTATTAGCGACCTTAGAACGCCATCAGACAGAGCTCACATGTAGCGTTAGGCGGAAACTGACTTTCAAAAGTGATTGTTTTTTAGGTGTGTACTTATAGATTGTGACACGACTGTTACGCTGCTTCAAACCAGAACATTGTATCTCTTCTCGTTCCGAAGTTATTAGCGACCTTAGAACGCCATCAGACAGAGCTCACATGTAGCGTTAGGCGGAAACTGACTTTCAAAAGTGATTGTTTTTTAGGTGTGTACTTATAGATTGTGACACGACTGTTACGCTGCTTCAAACCAGAACATTGTATCTCTTCTCGTTCCGAAGTTATTAGCGACCTTAGAACGCCATCAGACAGAGCTCACATGTAGCGTTAGGCGGAAACTGACTTTCAAAAGTGATTGTTTTTTAGGTGTGTACTTATAGATTGTGACACGACTGTTACGCTGCTTCAAACCAGAACATTGTATCTCTTCTCGTTCCGAAGTTATTAGCGACCTTAGAACGCCATCAGACAGAGCTCACATGTAGCGTTAGGCGGAAACTGACTTTCAAAAGTGATTGTTTTTTAGGTGTGTACTTATAGATTGTGACACGACTGTTACGCTGCTTCAAACCAGAACATTGTATCTCTTCTCGTTCCGAAGTTATTAGCGACCTTAGAACGCCATCAGACAGAGCTCACATGTAGCGTTAGGCGGAAACTGACTTTCAAAAGTGATTGTTTTTTAGGTGTGTACTTATAGATTGTGACACGACTGTTACGCTGCTTCAAACCAGAACATTGTATCTCTTCTCGTTCCGAAGTTATTAGCGACCTTAGAACGCCATCAGACAGAGCTCACATGTAGCGTTAGGCGGAAACTGACTTTCAAAAGTGATTGTTTTTTAGGTGTGTACTTATAGATTGTGACACGACTGTTACGCTGCTTCAAACCAGAACATTGTATCTCTTCTCGTTCCGAAGTTATTAGCGACCTTAGAACGCCATCAGACAGAGCTCACATGTAGCGTTAGGCGGAAACTGACTTTCAAAAGTGATTGTTTTTTAGGTGTGTACTTATAGATTGTGACACGACTGTTACGCTGCTTCAAACCAGAACATTGTATCTCTTCTCGTTCCGAAGTTATTAGCGACCTTAGAACGCCATCAGACAGAGCTCACATGTAGCGTTAGGCGGAAACTGACTTTCAAAAGTGATTGTTTTTTAGGTGTGTACTTATAGATTGTGACACGACTGTTACGCTGCTTCAAACCAGAACATTGTATCTCTTCTCGTTCCGAAGTTATTAGCGACCTTAGAACGCCATCAGACAGAGCTCACATGTAGCGTTAGGCGGAAACTGACTTTCAAAAGTGATTGTTTTTTAGGTGTGTACTTATAGATTGTGACACGACTGTTACGCTGCTTCAAACCAGAACATTGTATCTCTTCTCGTTCCGAAGTTATTAGCGACCTTAGAACGCCATCAGACAGAGCTCACATGTAGCGTTAGGCGGAAACTGACTTTCAAAAGTGATTGTTTTTTAGGTGTGTACTTATAGATTGTGACACGACTGTTACGCTGCTTCAAACCAGAACATTGTATCTCTTCTCGTTCCGAAGTTATTAGCGACCTTAGAACGCCATCAGACAGAGCTCACATGTAGCGTTAGGCGGAAACTGACTTTCAAAAGTGATTGTTTTTTAGGTGTGTACTTATAGATTGTGACACGACTGTTACGCTGCTTCAAACCAGAACATTGTATCTCTTCTCGTTCCGAAGTTATTAGCGACCTTAGAACGCCATCAGACAGAGCTCACATGTAGCGTTAGGCGGAAACTGACTTTCAAAAGTGATTGTTTTTTAGGTGTGTACTTATAGATTGTGACACGACTGTTACGCTGCTTCAAACCAGAACATTGTATCTCTTCTCGTTCCGAAGTTATTAGCGACCTTAGAACGCCATCAGACAGAGCTCACATGTAGCGTTAGGCGGAAACTGACTTTCAAAAGTGATTGTTTTTTAGGTGTGTACTTATAGATTGTGACACGACTGTTACGCTGCTTCAAACCAGAACATTGTATCTCTTCTCGTTCCGAAGTTATTAGCGACCTTAGAACGCCATCAGACAGAGCTCACATGTAGCGTTAGGCGGAAACTGACTTTCAAAAGTGATTGTTTTTTAGGTGTGTACTTATAGATTGTGACACGACTGTTACGCTGCTTCAAACCAGAACATTGTATCTCTTCTCGTTCCGAAGTTATTAGCGACCTTAGAACGCCATCAGACAGAGCTCACATGTAGCGTTAGGCGGAAACTGACTTTCAAAAGTGATTGTTTTTTAGGTGTGTACTTATAGATTGTGACACGACTGTTACGCTGCTTCAAACCAGAACATTGTATCTCTTCTCGTTCCGAAGTTATTAGCGACCTTAGAACGCCATCAGACAGAGCTCACATGTAGCGTTAGGCGGAAACTGACTTTCAAAAGTGATTGTTTTTTAGGTGTGTACTTATAGATTGTGACACGACTGTTACGCTGCTTCAAACCAGAACATTGTATCTCTTCTCGTTCCGAAGTTATTAGCGACCTTAGAACGCCATCAGACAGAGCTCACATGTAGCGTTAGGCGGAAACTGACTTTCAAAAGTGATTGTTTTTTAGGTGTGTACTTATAGATTGTGACACGACTGTTACGCTGCTTCAAACCAGAACATTGTATCTCTTCTCGTTCCGAAGTTATTAGCGACCTTAGAACGCCATCAGACAGAGCTCACATGTAGCGTTAGGCGGAAACTGACTTTCAAAAGTGATTGTTTTTTAGGTGTGTACTTATAGATTGTGACACGACTGTTACGCTGCTTCAAACCAGAACATTGTATCTCTTCTCGTTCCGAAGTTATTAGCGACCTTAGAACGCCATCAGACAGAGCTCACATGTAGCGTTAGGCGGAAACTGACTTTCAAAAGTGATTGTTTTTTAGGTGTGTACTTATAGATTGTGACACGACTGTTACGCTGCTTCAAACCAGAACATTGTATCTCTTCTCGTTCCGAAGTTATTAGCGACCTTAGAACGCCATCAGACAGAGCTCACATGTAGCGTTAGGCGGAAACTGACTTTCAAAAGTGATTGTTTTTTAGGTGTGTACTTATAGATTGTGACACGACTGTTACGCTGCTTCAAACCAGAACATTGTATCTCTTCTCGTTCCGAAGTTATTAGCGACCTTAGAACGCCATCAGACAGAGCTCACATGTAGCGTTAGGCGGAAACTGACTTTCAAAAGTGATTGTTTTTTAGGTGTGTACTTATAGATTGTGACACGACTGTTACGCTGCTTCAAACCAGAACATTGTATCTCTTCTCGTTCCGAAGTTATTAGCGACCTTAGAACGCCATCAGACAGAGCTCACATGTAGCGTTAGGCGGAAACTGACTTTCAAAAGTGATTGTTTTTTAGGTGTGTACTTATAGATTGTGACACGACTGTTACGCTGCTTCAAACCAGAACATTGTATCTCTTCTCGTTCCGAAGTTATTAGCGACCTTAGAACGCCATCAGACAGAGCTCACATGTAGCGTTAGGCGGAAACTGACTTTCAAAAGTGATTGTTTTTTAGGTGTGTACTTATAGATTGTGACACGACTGTTACGCTGCTTCAAACCAGAACATTGTATCTCTTCTCGTTCCGAAGTTATTAGCGACCTTAGAACGCCATCAGACAGAGCTCACATGTAGCGTTAGGCGGAAACTGACTTTCAAAAGTGATTGTTTTTTAGGTGTGTACTTATAGATTGTGACACGACTGTTACGCTGCTTCAAACCAGAACATTGTATCTCTTCTCGTTCCGAAGTTATTAGCGACCTTAGAACGAGAGCTCACATGTAGCGTTAGGCGGAAACTGACTTTCAAAAGTGATTGTTTTTTAGGTGTGTACTTATAGATTGTGACACGACTGTTACGCTGCTTCAAACCAGAACATTGTATCTCTTCTCGTTCCGAAGTTATTAGCGACCTTAGAACGCCATCAGGCAGAGCTCACATGTAGCGTTAGGCGGAAACTGACTTTCAAAAGTGATTGTTTTTTAGGTGTGTACTTATAGATTGTGACACGACTGTTACGCTGCTTCAAACCAGAACATTGTATCTCTTCTCGTTCCGAAGTTATTAGCGACCTTAGAACGCCATCAGACAGAGCTCACATGTAGCGTTAGGCGGAAACTGACTTTCAAAAGTGATTGTTTTTTAGGTGTGTACTTATAGATTGTGACACGACTGTTACGCTGCTTCAAA
>JAVIWB010006860.1:0-126597 GCA_031893035.1 Dermolepida albohirtum
TTAAAGTGAAGCAAGTTGTAGGTTTGTGAAGGAGTTTATTAGAAAGGGAATTGAGATCACGTCGGGTATTTTTGAGGGTTTCTCGAACCAATGCGAGACCAGCTCGTTGATATATATTGGCAGAAGGAGAGATAATGTAGTGTTTGATCTGTAAAAATTTAGGAACAATTTTATAATCACGACATCTAAGTAAAAATGTTAAAGAACAAATAAGACTTACCAATTTCACTCGCAATTTTCCAAGTTCTCTGGTTTTCTTCTGGATATCCTCCCCGTAGAGGCTGGTTAATTTGGTACGTTGGGACTTCCGCGGTCGTGGTCCATACTAATCTGCTTCTGGGTTTTCGGGCTGGAACCACGTCACTAGTATATCTGCCGACGTTTCGTACTCATTTGTATGGGACATTTCAAGCAACTATTCCTGAAACTGGTGTAAGTGATGGGGGACCTTTATATATGGATAATGGGTCATGGGTAATGGAGCGTTACGGTTCGGTTGGGTCGTCGTACAACCCCATCGGCAACATCACCCGCAATATTATAATGTTCGACACAAGGTCTACAATTGAGTAAATCCATATCTTGTTGATATTGCTTTGGCAATCGAAACCAAATAAGTTCCAAATCAATACTTCTTCTATTCTTTAAATACGATTTTGGAATCGAAATCAAGTCCTTATCTTCTACTCCAACAAATGAGCCATCAATTTCATATCGATATATAACACAACCAACTTTCTCAACAACGTAATTAATAAAAATACTCCAAACACACCCCATTTTAAAAATAACACACCTCAATACAATATAAAAATTAAATAGAATTAATATTTGCTTACAACTATATCTCTTTCAATTAAAAATTTATAAAGACATTCAACATTAGATAAAGCGCAAACAACAAATTTTCCAACATGAAAACTACAACTTGGAGCACCCTTTTTAATTTTATCAGCATAAACTAAATCAACTATACGATTATCTAAAATACATTTTAAAAAATTCAATTTTTCTTTACCCTTCACAAACACTAAATCTACACCGATAGACAATCGCTTAACAATTTCATCAAATTCACCAGATGATGTATAACCGTCTTCCCATTTTAATGTATGATGTTTCGCAAAATCATATCTTGCAACACGTTTGTCTTCTACTGTCAATGCACCAAAAGTAAGAGCCGGCTTAAATACAAAATGACTCCTCCTATAATCACTATTACGAGTAGCGTAATTCCTTCGGTATTAAACTACAACTATTAAAACGATACCATTGAAAATCAATAATTTTTTAATTTTTTCCCATCACAATTCATTATGATATAAAATCACTTCAACGAATACACCATTTAAGTAAATAAATCTCCACATATTATCCTATTTATCTAACTGTTTTCTGCTGCACTCCTCCTTCCTTAAAATTACTCCACTAATACTTTCGTTGAACTAATTTATTAAATGGTGAATATTCATATAACTTATTATGTAATATTAAACAATAAAGAACAGTATCTTTAGGTACGTTATCTTTCGTTGTAAATTCAATTCTGACTTCTACACCAGTCCTATGTATAGCATCGTCCTAATGTGCACAATCGATCCCTATTAAAGGACATAATTTAAACTGACTAAGTTTTAACAACGGTTCACTATAATCATAACCATAATACGCTGATTGAAATCTAGCATACATTTTATATAAAATAGCTATTCGATTCTCATCAAAATCAACTAGAACATTTTCATAAGGATATCTTTTACCATTCAAATAAACTGTCACGTCAGTTAAATTAATCGCATCAAATCTACTCATATTTTGATCCAGCTTCCCCTTCTTCCCCATTTGAAAACCCAAAATAATATATCTAGGTGTCTCTAAATGAGGAGCCGTCTTAATTGACCAACTATGATTTGTTGTCTCAGGAATTCCAGGATTTTCATGAATCTCCCACCCTCTAAAAAACATTTCCATTAAAGAATTTTTCATTGTTAATTTTGTTAATGCTAAATCCTGACTTAAACCCACTTTAATATGTGGCACTCGCCATATCACAGAATCAATTATTAATTTCATACTTTCAGTCATAATAGCATATCATTATCATCAGCACATCGTTTCAATATCAACTCTTGTGACACATTTAATATCACATGACGAAAACCTCGAAAATTCCCATCAAAAGCTTCATAGGAATACAAATACTAAAATTTCCTCTACTATCCAATACTGGGGCCTTTCCTGTTGGAAAATCCCAACCACAATTTTCTAATTTATTCACATAACAAGAAAAATATCCCTTCATAGTTGAAGTTATACCAACATTCCTTACTTCATCTACCTCAACTCCACTAATTACATATCTGATATTACTAAACATAAAAGCTGCTGCGTTATGAATTAAAAATGCTGTAGCACTTGTTTTACTGTCATCACTAGCTAAACGTAATTTTCCTTCAATTAATAATTCCGACTCTGCTGGATATGTATATTTATCTATTTCAGTTATTACAACTCATCATTATTCGCATATTTTGGTGTACCAAAAGGTACGTGATTATGAAATTCCATCTCAGTAATAGAATTATCAACACGAACCTTACTTAATACATCTAAAATATCCATCCCTTATATTGTATATTTTTGTATATACATACACTCACTATTAACTTCACACAAACAAATTTCTTCTTACGTTAAAATATTATCCACTCTTTACTTCCTATTAATCATAAAATTAATATCAAAAAAAATTCCTCTTACTCTAATTGTCTTATACCAGAACTTTCAAACCCAAACTCTCCAAAAGTTTTTTATTTTTATAACTTAAACGATTATGTACAACCTTTCTGCTAACTACATTCAACCACTTATTTCCTGATCTTCGCACAAATTTCCTCGTCTTTTTCCACAATTTATTAACAATATTACTCTTTTTTCTCATATTAATAACACGGTTTTCAACTCATATCCTTCTTCTAATACGCAAATATAATGTCAATTCTTCACCTCTTAAATCAACTAAACGTCCTGCCTGATCGACAGCTCGAATAATAATATTAGTTAACACATTAGTATTTATAGGCATATAAATCTTCTCATCCGGAACTTCTATTATTTTAAATCCTTGTGGAACATTTGGATAAAACTGATATAAAACGTGAGACAATTCTCCATTTATATAAGAACCATCCACTACATTACACATAATATCTATAGCACTGATTTTATTTATATCACCAATTTCATCACTATCAACCGGAGTATTTCTATTAACAACCCTAAGATGAAAACCAAGCAACAAACCTATTGAATTTACAAATGAAAAATCAACTGCCACCGTAGATCTCATACAAACTTTCATCGTATTACTACATATTACCATTTAATACAAAATAATTTCGTTCACCTTCTTTAATTCGCAATTGTCGACCAATATATTTTTCTAAATCATGTATATCGTAAGTACCCTCAGGAACTATTATGTCCAACCGTTGACAGGAATTACTCACCATAGATTTATAACGAAATACATTATTATGTGATCCTACATTTGGAATTGAGTTATAAGTCTGCATACACATTTCATATTCGCCACTTAAATATATAGGAGGATTCAATGTACATGCTACCTGTGATCCCTTTCCAGATAACACAAAAGTTAAATCATTCATATCTCCATTATCATGATTCATCTTTACATATTTGTTCCTTTACTATATAAAAAATATTATTTCTAACACATTTACACTTTCACTTAATTAACCCTTTCAAAAACAATAAACACAAATGACCGCAGTTTATACTATTAATATCTTGATATCTTCTATAATTATACCCTATAACACTATTACCATTCGATAATAAATACTTTTCAAATTCAATCGGAGGTTTTAAATCTCCACAACTATCAAAATATCTTACTACATCATTACTTTTCTTATATGCTACCCAATGAGTCTCTTTTCCAACATTATCATCCAAATTTATTATTCCCTTCTCCTTTTCATGTATAATTCTTGGTAAAGCATCTCTACTAAATATACCTCAAAATTTTCCTATTTTCAGCCTTCTAACATATTTCCATAAATCATTTTCAGTTAAAGGTCTTCGAGGTAATTCATTTAACCGTTTTTTGACCCAATTCCGTTTGGTAAATACACGCCGCAACCCGCTTTATAAGGTTTTATATATAATCCATTTCCAATAGATATACCACAACCAGCTTTATAAGGTTTCAAATATAATCCACTACCTGCAGTTTTAGACTCCATAGCAAGATTATCACGTTTAGCTTCATTTAATTGATCTCTTTCTGCTTTAGCAGTATTAACTGCCTTCGCTATGGCTGCAGCACCTCCGCCTAATGAACCTAAAGCACCCAAAGCAGCAAACAATGGAATTAAAGGCAAAAATCTACCTTTCTTATGAACTGCGATTACTCTAGAACGAGAAGGTAATATTCTTCTTCCAGACTTCACTAAACTATGATATGCAGCTTTAGCGTTAGCGAAAACAACTTTCCTCTTACCAATATATCTTATTGCATTACATGCGTGCTTCGTTGCTCGCATAAACGACATATCACCACCCAATCGATTACCCCTTCTACTTCTTCTCTTACCCTTACTTCTACTTCTTCTAACACTACCATCCCTTAGACTTTTTCTATACTTACTCCTCATACCCATACCCAATTTTGTTTTTCCTTTCATAGCAACAGCAACTAATGAAGCAGCTAATCTTTCTCCTAAACCTGCGTCTTTACTCTTAATTCGCCCAATAGCCTTTTGGTATAATTTCTCGTCCGTAACGTGACGCTCCAATAAATCGTTTGAATGAGAATAAGATATATCGTGTTCTCTGCAAGCCTCATCCAAAAAATTCACACCCTTATCGCAAGACCACAAAATCTATATCCTGGTATATGTAATTCCACTGGAAGCTTATTTATGACAGTATTCAGCAATCCACTACCTTTCTTTCCGAATTAAACCACTACGTTTCTCCCACAACCCGGTCATATTAAAAATGAATCGTCTTCATAAATAGCAACTGATATAATAACACATATCAATCAAAAACAATAAATATATACGCCTCATACATACAAGCCTCATACACACTCCAACTTCGATTTTTAAAACTAATGAAGAATATATGCAATCATTTTAATTTTATAACAGTTAATAGTATAGAATTAAACATAAATACAATAATTATTTATTATTATTTATTTTTAATATGGGCATGCATATATTTTACAATTTTATTTTGTTTTTCAATAAATCGACATCATAAATTTTTTGCAACCCATATACGACTAACTCTTTTGTTATGCAAATACACTCAGACGTCACTCCATTAAACAATTTTTTTCTATTTCCATATTTACATCTTCTCCACTTCTACCCAAACGATCTACCAATTCCTTATAATATTCATTATATTTTAAGTTTGTTAAACGTGCTAGTCTTTTAAACGTCATAGTTACAACAAACCTTCATACGCTAAATATAGAAACGCTCTATCTTTGTTTATTTTCAATATTCTAGTCGATCCATTAAAACATTCACTAGACATTTGCAAATTAAAACTACTAATAACTGGAAATACTCCATTGCAATATTCAAAATATTTTTTCAACTTCGCAGTCTCTAATAAAAATCGATCCCACTCTTCAACATTAAAAAGCACACATTGCATTTTTATGCCTACAATTTTCACCACAGGTACAAAATCAAAGTCTGGTGACAAACCAACACATATCCACTTCGAATGACTTTTGTTCAAAAAGTATGTCCTTTCTTCTACTAAAGGTATATTACAAGATGGTTCTCGTACATTTTCCTGCACACACATATCTACTTTATCCCAAAAATCATTCGTCTGACCCATTTGAGTAAAAAAAGCTTCTATACAAGGATCCGCATGGTCTAAAAGTTACTAACATCTTCGGACTTAGCCGATTCTAGAACCTCCTCATTACCTTCGACATTGAAATGACCTTAACATTGAAATAACCTTAACCTTGAAATAACCTTAACGCTAAAAGCCTCTGCGGCCTCAGCCGATTCTAGAACCACCTCATTGATCTTGACCGTTTCAACATGCATTGTGGTCAAGGTCAATGAGGAGGTTCGAGAATCGGCTGAGTCCCTCTACTATTATTTAGTAAATAAGTAGATTGACCGAGCAGTTGTTTTTCTTCGACGATCGCTTTTTCTTTCATTTTTAAGGCTTTAGCAATGAATTCGTTGTAATTGTTAACCATATCATTATTAAATGCAACAAGAAAAAATTAATAAAAATAAAAATAAATTGAAAAACCTATATACCATATGTTATTGCCACAACTTTATAACACGAATAAAAATGTAAAACTAAATATCTTCAAACAAACTTCTTTCGAATAAATAATTTTTATAATCCTCTAAACTGATTTCATTCTCAACAATGCATTTTTTAATACCCTTAATTTTTTTTAATTGTCTATCCTCAGCCTGTAAAGCGTACATTTTATCGCGCAACCCAACAAATTTACTCATTACCCTGCCTGAATTTTCATCTTTAAAAAGACCGAGGACGACTTTATTTTCAAGAGGCATGTTGTATAGATTATCGGCCGAAAAGTTTGAAGTATCAAATTTAGAGAGATTTAGTTTCATGTCACAATATATATCATCGGTAACAATTTTTAAAATAAAACTATCGGTGTCCATATAGCATAGTTTTACCTTTTCAGCATACACACGCTCCATATAGGCATAATAAAAATCATACATTAATAATTTTGATAGTTCCAAAACGTAGTGCGTGCATAGAAATCGGCCCACTGTAAACTTTTGACTTAAACTATATATTTTTTCAAAATTATTCATCAGATCAAAAAAAGAAATATGCTGTTTTAACGACAATTTAATATGCTTTAATGTGAGTATAAATTTATCAAGAAGGCCTATCGTTTATAGCGTAGCAACCGGTAAACAAATAAAACGTGGATGATTCCAACGAAAATAACAAATTTGTCAAAATTAAAATTATTGCGTTTGCAACTGATATTTGCATATTATTCGTTTTTCTTAATCTCAATAGTGTTCAAGTGTGTTAGTTTAATGCATACTACACCAGAAAAAGCCGCCCAAGTTATTGCCTCCATGGTAGCGACCGAAGAAGGAAAGTGTACCGAAGACCAAGAGAGCGATTTGCAGATTGCTGCCTTGAAGAACGGAATGCTTATGGACGTGGTTCCTGTATGATCTGGGGTGCAATTTCTATAGGAGCACGAACCGACCTTGAGTTCATTCGTAGGGGCGACCGTGTTCACGGAAGAAGAGGTTTAACGGCTGCTAGATATATCGAGGAGATTTTAGCAATTCATGTGGTACCTTACGTCGACTACATTGGAGACGAATTTACCTTTATGCATGACAATGCAAGGCCGCACACCGCAAGAATTGTGCAAGATTACACTGCAGAAGTCGGTTTTCGGGTTATGGAGTGGCCAGCATGCAGTCCTGACCTAAATCCCATCGAACATTTATGGGATGAGCTAAAACGAAGAATTCGAGCTAGACTTCATACCCCAAACTCGATCCCAGAGCTTATTGTTGCAGTAGAAGAAGAGTGGTTTAACATCCCTCAAGAAACAATAGCAAACTTGATTAGATCAATGCCTAATCGTATGAGAGATGTTATTAGGGCAAGAGGAGGTCATACCCATTATTAAAAAATTAAGCGTTAAGTTTTAATTTGCAATAACCCTATTTATGTTAATAATAAAAAAGCTTAATTTGCTTAATGCATTAATTTCACTATGGTAAACATAGAAAGTCGATATAAGTTTTTATAAATTTATACTCACATTAAAGCATATTAAATTGTCGTTAAAACAGCATATTTCTTTTTTTTAATCTGATGAATAATTTTGAAAAAATATATAGTTTAAATCAAAAGTTTACAGTGGGCCGACAACCAATTTTACATCTAAAAATGACACAAAAAAAAGATGCGTGCGCTTCTTTCAAATAAACAAATTTATCAAATTTGAGTTACTGAATGTAATAAATTAAGCCCTGGATTTTTTAAGAAATTCAGTACTTGCTTTTCAAAACCGCTTAGGTTATTGTTTAGAAGTTCAAGATGGTCATTTTGAATATTTCTTATAACTTTTGTCATTTCTATTTGTACTAGTGTCTTATTGTTAATTTGTTAATTTTCATATTTATTGTTGGTTTTTCATTCTGGTCCTACTTATATTTTATAGTTAGTGATAATAATTGTATTTTTAGCTTCTCATAGCAAATAAAAAGAAAAATGTTGTTTTATAACAACTCGAATTACAATTATTTTGCTAGTTTGTTAATGTTCGTTTAATTACAATGAACAAACATAACCTGTCAAACCTCACAAAAGTTATTTTGTCAATTTTCTGTCAAATACTCAAGCATAAAATTGGTTGCATAACAAACAATGTATTGACTCGTTTTTTTCGAAAGTATACATAGGGATATGTATACTAATAAATAATTCTGTGTATATAATACATATGTTATATATATATAAGTTTCTCCATCTGGATAGTAACAAAGTTTTCGGACAAAATGCTAATATATTTAAAGTTCAATTTAGCTATTAAACTGGAAGCACCCCTTCTTTTACCTACATCTTCCCAATGAGTTATTAATTTCACGTCTACACGCTTATCAACATTTTCCATAGTTTTACCAAAGACCGAGTTGTTTAATAGTTCATAAAAATCTTTTTCGAAGTCGTTCAGCGCGTTTTTCCTAAAATTCGTATTTAAATCGATATAATTTTGTAACCAAATTGGATTGTTTAAACCCTAAAACGCGATGAATTTTAGTAATTTTGCGACCAGTATTCACGACCTGTTTTAAATTTCTATAATGCACAACATATTTCGATTTATTGCGTAAGTTTGCAGTTAATTTCTTATTGGAAAATTTAGACGTTGGGGGCTTCATATTCTCACGAAGAAAAGGTAAATTATTATGGTTATCGTGTAAGACCTCTGAATACTCAATATCTGCCTCCAAGAAGTAACCAACATCTGAATCAACTGCAACCGTTAAAATATTTAAATTTTCAATTTCAACATTTGACAGCCAACGAAAGCCGCCATATGGCAAATATTGGGACATGGCGTAGCCATATAAATTATTAGCATCCCAGTAAACTAAATACGAATTTAGAAAACTCGCATCCTATGTATTTAAATATTTATTATTAGCTGCTGCATATATTAAAGTTGCCTGTGTTAACCCACCCCTTATACTTCTCTTAATTAAATGATGCATATCAATATCGGTGAGTAACTCCAATTAAATTTTGGTATATTTCAACATAGCACTCCAAGAAAGGCCAGGTGATGTGTAATATTGAGCGGGATCCAAACCGTATGGTTTATGACAAATATTACGGAAATTTTCGAAAATATCTGATAACAATAGCACGTCTGTTTTTAAATACAAATTTGAATAATCTAATAAATTTTTACACTTAAACGTGTTCCATATAGCTTGGGCGTATCTATAATCATCATCGGAAATATCTTTGCCAGTTAATTAACTATAAAATTTATGTTTTGGAGGTAGTGCTATTTCATACAATCGCTCAAAAGTGTCTATATATTCATAAGGAAAAACTTCTTTATATCTAATTAAATTAGCATCCTCAAAATGAGATTTAATAAGATTAAAATCATTGGTGGATAAATTGCTTGATAATTTATCGATGCAGGATGCCATAAAGCGAAAAGAATCTAAAAATCGTAATTTTAAATAAACATCTTTCTTCTCACCCGTCTTGTTTGTATAATTATCAACCAAAAGTTTTTTTTGTGAAACTAATATATCGCTCTTTATTAACTGGGATAACGTTTATATCTAAATCTTCATTTGCCAATCTCTAACAAACAGATGGCTATAACCACTTAAATTGTGCAAGAATATTGGAATAAAATTTGGAATTTTGAAATTTAAGTTACAATTAGAATGCACAGCGCCCCTAAATTTTCCAGTTAAATGACAGTGATCCGCCCCTCTATCTCCGTTAAGAGAATTTTTGCAGATGTGGCAGATAAATGCATTATTAAAATCATTTCTCTCAATGGGGCTTCATGGACTCATTGGAACGACTACTTTTAAATTTTTCATATATAGCTTTAACATCATCCACCAATCGCGAGATGAATACTGTTGAGCAATCTAAACCAGCATACGTCACAAATTTATTTAAATTACAATCATGTTTGCAAACAATATTATATGTGATTCTCACGTGTACGATGCGGATCGATTACCGCCACATGAATGAACTTGTTGAAGTCAACATTCAAAATCAGCATAAATGCTAAAAGGGACAAACATCTGCTTATCAATATCATTATATTTTAAAATATTTTGGGGTTTCCCCTAATTTTGTTGTTTTACGCGGTTCGGTTGAAAGTAGAACGATATATAAATGATTGCAAACATTTGTGCAATGGGCGTTTAATTTTTCAGCTGTATTGAAATAAACTGAACACCCATCACACAAATACAGTTGGCATTTATTTGAGATGAAATCAGTCTAGAGAGATTTTTAATCAATACGTAATGAGATTTCCCCCCTTCCTCAAGCAACAATAAATTAATATGTATATCTCCTACTTTGAGTAAAATAAAGTGGCCCTACAACGTCAATATTTTTATTTCCTGAATTATATGCCAAACCATATACATTTATACTTACATTATGTAATTGTTCAATCTTAGATAAATCTTTAATTTTGACCGGGAATTTAATATTTTCTAAATTTGAAACAGTGGTATAGTGGGGGTAGGAAACAACCCTTTTTACATGTATGTTTACAGGGTGTAAAGCAGCAACGAAACACCAAGCTAGACATGCATCATCATTATTTTGAATATTGATCAATGCCTCTTTATTTTTTATTGAAGCAGGTATTTCCAAGTACGAGGATCCTCCGAGGAGCGTAAAAAAATTAATATAGATTTCTAAATGTGATACCGAAATTAACGCCCACCCAGAGTCTCTCTCTTGGAACTCCTCATGTTTTTTAAGTTAATTTATTGTAATTTAAAAATAATTCGATTTTAAATTATTAAATTATTATTTATTACTTTCTCCCGTGACATTATTTGTCCCTTATACAGATATTCGAATGCGAGATCTTTTGTTTTCGTCAAGTACGGTCAGGCTGTAATAAACCGACCTCTATCGCGTCGTTATAGGATGCTGAATATTAGTGTTTTTCCATTAAAGCACATTTAATATTTATTCCGCATGTTGGTATCTAAATGCAATAGAGATTAAAATATTAATCCTTCTATTTTTCACACAGAATAGACGTCTATTATTCTGTCTAGATATCTATCTGCTAGGTGCTTATATTGAAATTAATATTGCAATTTTAATTTACGCCTATACATTTAGCACACCAATTTCTAGCGTGCCTATTCTCTTTTCCTATTGGTTGAGTCAAACATGACCAGTATTCTACCCCTTCAGCTACGGGGTCGTAAGAAAACAAAGAGACTTTTTCTCCGACCAAGACAACACGCATCACTTCCGCGAGTTGGTACCGTTTCTAACGCAGTGTCGACGTGTTTATTTTGTGATCGCAAAATATACATAACATCCTGGCCCAGGTTATACACACACAAACCACAAGTACTTTACGTATCGTCCGATACATATTTTAATCTAACCCTTTCTATATTTTATTAAACAGTTTTATATCTCTAGATTTATTTTTATTACAGCTTTGCCATTACGCTTATCTTATTTTATTTGTTGCTCTCGATCTTATTAATTATCTTATCTCAAACTTTAAGAATTAATTTAACTTAGTGAATAAAATTTTAAGGGCAATCCTGTTGTTTTATTTTCACTAATAGTCTTTCTTTCAGCTTGGCACACGTCCTGGACTTTTGATGCTCATTGTACAAACTTACTAATTATTAACTCCTGCAATTATTACATTTCTATTTTTTTTATTTGAATTTATTACTGCGCTTCAGCTAGCCGGGACACACGCTCATAATAAATTTACTAACCATTACGTGCAAATAAATATTTACTATTAAATCATATTTCCTTTATTATTTATTACCGAAACTAAAGGAGGTAATAGCACGCTAGCCAGCTGATCAAAGAATCATCGTCTGTCGACTGCGTCACAATGGTATAGTTTTTAATCAACCGGCACGATCGTAATTTAGATCTGCCAAAAAACTTTTGTATATCGGAATTTTGTTGGCCAGAAATTCTATATGACGCGACGTGACGCCGAAAACTGCTTCCAATTTCATATACTCTACCCTCTAACATAACAGCATTATTAGATAAATGCTGCTGTGAACGAAGATATCCTCTATACATTGCTGTATTAGGGAACCTGTGCCCACAACAGCCCAATCCTACCTCGGAGTCACCACAACTCATTGATAGTTTGTTCCTCTTGGAAGGCGGCGCAGCACATTCCAGAGGATGAGCTCTCTTGCGATGACGTAATAAGCTGTCTCTAATCGTGAACGTTTGTTCGCAGGCATAGCATGTGTGAACGCTAACATTTACACAGGGATGTCTACGAAGAGCATCCATACGAGCGAAAACCTTCCCAAATTTTTCACAATCCATTTTTAATACTAAAAATATTCTGTACGAATATATTGAAAAAACACAAATAAAAAGTATTTACGTACAAAGACAGAGAAACAATGCACTTTGGCTGCACTCGATGTAATGAATTAATTTATACAAACAAATATTTTTATCAAATTTTGTGGTTAAACAATTTTTTTCAAATACAATAAATAAATTTGTTCTCGAACAATTATCAATTTTCATTTTTAATATTATGATGAAAATCCTTATCTCTACCTGTCTTGTGTCTACATTAAATATATTAACTTATAAATGTTATCAAATTTTTGCTGTTAAACGGATTTTTCTAGAACTTATTAAAAAGATACATCCAAAATTATTAAACTTATTATTTTTATTTTATAACTGAAATAAATTGTTTTGAAGATATCACAAACATCGGACAGGAACGTGTTATATACGGATATCGAAAAATAATTTGTAAAATATAATAAGTTGTCAAATATATAAAACTATTGTTACTATGTCATCAATATGTATTTATATTTAAATTAAATTAAAAAAATTCGAAATCTACAAACATATTTGTGGTTTTTATTTCCTTTAACAGAATTATTTTTGTTTGATAAGAAGAATATTTAGTTTTAATTCCTTTACTAAGCTTTTATAATAAATATTTCTATTCATAGTGTATAGCTATAAACATAAACGTACTGAAACTAATGTACGTACTCACATAAGTATGCGTGAGCACAGATTCACAATATCCTACAATTTGGCTTCACTCAACACAATGAAAGAAACACATTGTACTCAAGCTACTTATAGATTATGTTCTTATCAAGTTTGTGACCAACGTCTCTACTCATGTTTTTATATTACCTGCTGTATATTCTAGAAATATCACGCAATAATTTTTTAAAATTGCGTAGAGTATCGTATTTTATTAAGCGAATATGAAAATAATTACATATACAGTCAGGATTAAGCGAATATAACTTTAGAAATAAAAATAGTTAATATATGCAGTGTGGTACTTCATGACGTTAGCTGTAAAAAAACATACAGCATTTAAAGATGACGCTAACTTTACATTAAAAAATTAATATACAGTATTTAAAGGCAGGACAGATCAGAACAGGTGCCGAACTAATTATGCACGAGCTTATTCACTCAATTCATTAAAATATATGCACATAAATTTTAAGACATACACATTACATACAACCACTTTCCATATGACACGCTGCATGTATACAAGATCACATTAGCTATCCAATAGATAACAACATACCTCAACCAATACAAAAAATCTTAGAGGTAAGCAACAGATCTTGAATAGCTTTTGAACAGACTTCACCTTTACATATGTTAAAAAAATATTTAATTATTTTTCTTTTTTTTTCAATTGGTATATTTTATTTACACTCAAAATAATTATTATTATAATAAAAACTGCTTCAGTATATTAAAAAATTTAAAAAAAGTAATGTACTTACATGAATGATATTGACACTTTGGCTGCACTATCACTAATGACCCACACAGCCTGCATCTATTGATCTATTGTTCTCAAAAATTTTTTTCTGGAACGTTCTATAGAATAATAACCTCGTACATGTATCACTTATCTACATAAACATAACGTTTTCCTTATCTTACTTCCTTTTTGATATAACAATATACAAATAAGTATTAGTATTAAGGGAAAAATTAATTTGAAACAGGGTGCGATCAAAAAATTGTAAAAATAAACATACGAGGTTCGGTCAAAATATTTCAAAACAAGATGGCGCTCAAATTTTGTATTAATAGAAAAAATATATTAATTTTAAAACAATTTAAGAGTTTATCAGCAAATGAAATTATAATATCTAGCGTTTTTACTGAATAAGTAAAAATTAGATTCGCATAATTTTACCAGACACCTAACACATTTGTTTTATATAAAATTAAAAACCGCTCCATATTTATTTCACAAACTGTCGACGGTGATGGCGGTGGTCCTAGGACCCGCGAAAGCACTCCACAAAAAGTTTAAACGGGGCAAGTCATGTAAAAATCGTTCACATACTCAGAATATAATTATATATCTATGGAATCCAAAAGCGAAAGCCAAACATATCGATAGAAATAATATTGCAGCAGTCTACACGTTATTTTTATCTGAAAATATGTTAGAGATTATCTTATTGCATACTAATATAAAATAAGAATCAGACGTGAGCAATTTCTAATACTTCTGTCATCATACATATTTGAACTGAATATGAATGAACACATTTCCCTTGGTCTTTTATATGTATTTAACAAGTGTTATGAATTCTAATTACGAGGATATATCTGCTTCATTTACCTAGGATGGATCTGGTCGGTATATATTTCGTACTACAATGGATATAATCTGTTTCTGTTTATTTTATCATCTTTGCGATTTGATGATTCACTTAGAGATCAATCTCTATATATTCAAGGAGAATATATGTATTATCGACAATGAAATTTTGGCAACAGTTAAAAGCAAATATTCATTTAAAATGTACATGCCTCAAATACAGACTAAAAATTATGTGGCTGTGCGATGCACGTACTTTCTACCTCTGTAATGCATTTGCTTATTATATAGGCGAGAAAAATGCAGTATCAAATCCAGCCCAAAGGACCAGCGATGTTATAATAGAATAGTATTAAAATTAAGTTTGATTTGCTAGTTTTATTACTATAAACTATTGCATGTAATTATGCACTTCTGCGATGTTAAATCTAAAAATTCTAATTTTAACCGCTTTATAAATAATATATGTAATGCAGAAATTTTTAAAAAATTTCTGTTATCTGCGTGGCACTCGAACCCACGATCGCATTCTCTCCGGGAATGCGCCCTGACCATTAGACCACGTAAACAGTTAATTGAGTCCTCCTTAATGTGCCATAAATTGCATTATGGAAAGACTCATTAAATGAAAACCCACGGTAGGTTATTAATTGCATATAATTATGCGCTTTTACGATGTTAAACTAAAAATTCTAATTTTAACTGCTTTATATATCGTATATGTAATGCGCGTTTACGATGTTAAACCGAAAAATTCTAATTTGAACCGTTTTATGCAATTAATGACATTCCGTTGGTTTCTATTTAATACTATTTTCATAATGCAATTTATAGCATATTAGAAGGGCTCGAATTAACTCTCAGTGATTTAATAGTCATGGTGCGTTTCCGGAGAGAATGCGATCGTGGGTTCGAGTCCCATGCAGGGTATAATTTTCTTCAAAAATTTCTGCATTACATATACCATGTATAAATATACAATTAGATTACAATTAGAAGTTTACTACGAACTATATTACATGTGTTGCTGTAGTAGATATAAGTACAGATATGCAAATTATACACTGATCACATTCCACATAAGGCCTCTTAATTTCAACGAAGGGGTAGTATGTTTTCTTTCTAATAATTAAGTGGTTTAAATCTGTGCAATTAAAATATAAAGAAATATTGTCGGAAAAGTATTGATGAAATTATTCATTTACTGTATATTACAAGAAGGCAACAAATTGCATTACCATTGTATCATTCTCTCATGTTACATCACCTTTATAAAGTTGACTCTTTAGCTTACACAATATTCTAAAAACAATAAAATTCTAATTTCATTCATTCCTATAATGCTCCTTAATCTAGTTTAAGAGATCTCTAATTACGTCACTAATTATAAGCAAAATGTATAGATATTTTGCTTATAATTTGCCTTTAATAATGTTTCGCTAAAAATAAGTAATACAATAATAGTTTTTACAATGTTTATTGACATATTATAAACAGTAATAAGATTTTCATAGAATTTAAAAGTTTCTTTTTGTTGGGTGTTAACATAATATTCTGTTACCACAATTTTCAAATCTTGATACTGAAGAAGCTTTCATTTTAATTAAATTTTAGCCTACCAATTAAAATATTGTTGCATTTATCTTGTACAAAAGAAGTAACATCACTTGTATTAAGAAGTTATTTTCTCAATAGTAATTTAAAAATCGTTGAAACGCAATCCACGTAGTTTTGCCTTTCATAAAAAAATTTATTATAAAAGTCAACATTATATTTTTCTGTACGCATGGGTTTTCGATATTGTTCTTATTTTCTTAACCACATTCAAAGTACATCCGATAAAAATTACCTGTACCGTCGAACAGATGGGCATTTGAAAACTTAATGTAATTTTTTTTTGTAAATTTTGTTCGTTTAAAATTTAATTAATCACAGTCAAGAGCATTTCGTATACTATTACCATTTTCAACATCCTAAGCGAATTTTCTACGGTAGTTGCTTTTAAGACAAAATATAGCTGAATATATAAAAAGAAACTCTGAGTTCCTTTTCTGTATTTCAATTTCAAATAACTCTTTTCCGAAAAACTTTGCTCTGCAAGATAGGCCCAAGGGAGAGGAGTCCTGATCTCATTTTAAACTTGTGTTCAATTTATGTTAGAATGTACTTTATCGCTCTTCTTTCAGTAAATTAATCAAGGATTGAGAAGCACTGAATGAAGTAGAATACGGAATTCAAAAATAAATTAGAGTTTAATAAGAATTTAACAAAATTTGAAAAAATATTTTAAAATACGATAGATAACAAATAATATATATAACTTTGAAAATTCTTAAATGTTATTTAGCAATTATAGTTAAAATAGATGTTTTATAAAATGAAATTGTTAATAACTGTGAAACTCTTTAACTTGTGAAATACGAGTATGATATAGTTCTTTAATTAATACTGATTCTGATTCGATGACTGTATATGTATAATTTTAAAATTTTTTCTTAATGATAAATGGTATGCTTTAACAAATTTGTCCTCATTTGCAAACATTTCTAGGTTTTCTTGCTTTACATTTCCGCTCAACAATTCCAATTTTCCACAAGAAGCAAAGTTAATACTTGCACTCGTATCCAAGATATGTGCGTTTGCTCCTTGGAATTGAGATTCAAAATATTTAATTTATCGAATATGTCGACTTCATTACTAATCATCACAAATTATCTCGAACTTCTCGGCTTCCAGTTTGTTTTCTTGATCTAAAAAAATTACGATTTCATCTCTTAATTCTTAAACACGTTGCAAAACTTTCCTAGAGATTACCACCCATATCTTTCCAAAGTGCAGCAAAGATTCTTGATTTAATGGGTGTTATTTTGGTATAATTTTCTTGAGTTACAACCGTGGTAAGCACAATATTCAGACCAGGACACATTTCTTTGGAAGTTAGAGATACTCTGTGAATCTTACAATGTGTCCAGACATACTGTGAAGATTTTTGTTTCACGAGCGATTGCAAACTTTGGAGTCTTCCAGACATTATGGATACATATTCTGATGCAATTATTCCATTCTATGTTCGCCTCGCTTAAAAAATCATTGTTCTATTGGCTTGCAGAAAAGTAGTTTTTCTACTGCTGACATACCATCGTAATATCGTATATAGACAAGATATTTTTATTACTATCTGTTGCCTCATCAAGCCACACTGAAAACAATTTGTCACATAACTTCCCGAGAAGCAGACACATCCTCAACTATATCACAAATTCGACGGGCAACAGTATCATTTGATAGAGGTATAGAATGCAATCATTTGACAAAATTATCTCCAAACATAGTTTCTACAATCTTAATCGCAGCTGGCGAAATCTGTTCTTCATCAATGATGTGAGGTTTGTTATATCTCGATAGTTTATATGAAACTTTATAAAAGTCAAGTAAAGGTTTTTCATTTACAGACAAAGCTTTTTTGAAAAATGATTTTTTGTTTTTCACATGATTTTAATTTTAATTCGAGTGAATTATTTGTTAAGTTCAAATACTTTTATCCATTTTAAAGAAATGCACTCATTGAGTACAGTTACATAACTAGGTGTTTATGAACAAGACAATAAAATATTTTGTCAAAATGTCAATTTCGTTTTAATTTTTTATCTTCTGACCAGGATGGCGAGTTAAATTTCAAAATAGTGCCTCCAACTTGCTTCAGTCACCTGAATTTAATCCTTTAATAATAACAACAATAACGATAACTTGTGAATGGAAAAGAAATATTCTTAAACTGCGACGTAACCAGAAAAGGTAAAGGCAATTAAACCTGATTTTTCGATGGATAAATTAATATAACTTACACAGGTACGAGAAGGAATAACATGATTGTAATGCGTGTACACAAAACAAGTATTTATGGGAATTATTCTACATAGTAATGCAATGGGATATAAAAAAAAGCTTGTAATATACAAGGTGTAACAAAACGGACAAGTAGATCTAAGGGTAGCAAGGTTGTATAATGGGTGAAATTATCATCAACACGAAAAGTAAAGGTCTATAACTGTTGTAAAAAATAGCAATATTTATTAAAGATAATAGTTTGTATACATATTAATATGTATTTTAGACTAAGCTTTTATATAGAAATAATCATACAATATGCAACAACATTCAAATATACAGAAAATATGGAGAGAAATTAAAATCACAAGCTATGTATTTGTGTACATTATTTCACTATGTAAAACGTTTAGAATTTTAATAAAAACGTTACATCTACGAATATGGAGATATACATTGCATCTCAGAGAAGTTCAATTTTATTTTGAAAAAGGAAACGTGTGAATAATATCATGCCTCCCTCTTTCGTCCAGAACGAAAATGTTTGAACGCCAAAACGAGAACGCGTCTATCTCGCATATCAATAACTAAGTTACCAGAGCGTATAGACAGACGCTTGCGTCACGGCTTTTTACCAATTAAAGAATGTCAAAAGGAATCATTCTATTATTAATAACACCCTATCTACTACATATGTTTCACGGAATTCACCGATCTTCAGGCAGATTTGTGTTGTTAATGGACACCTGATTCCTCCATCTTGCTCCCTGCGACATTCCACTGTTCCCGCATGTGAAAATGAAGCTAAAAGGGAGTCGGTTTTCCAGTGATGAGGACCTTCTGCGGGCTTGGGAAAACGAGTGTGCTTTACTCCCTAGTGAAACTTGGCAGAACTGGTTTAAAGATTGGTTTCGGAAGATGAAGAGGTGTATTGAGTGTAGTGGAAATTATTTTGAAAAAATTAAATAAACAAAGCTGTATTGCAAAACTTTCCTAGTACCCTTTGTAGTTATATTATTATCAGAAAATCTAAATCAAAATTAAGTTTAGGTATATTCGATAACGTTGGTTATTGATTTGTTATTTCAATGCATTATAATCAATTTTTTTCCCTAATTATTTGCTTGAAACTGAATGTTATACCTAGATGTTTCAAAAGAAGCCCAACTCAACACTTAGAGTTTATAAAAGATTTCACAGAAAGTCTAAAATATAAAAATATTGTGTTGTATGAGAATACTTGTCTTGTATTGTAGATTTTACTCTCAAAATTTGTTTATACTTCTTTAATAAGTTTATTCCTTTTAATTCATTAGCATACGATAATGCGTTCACTTATCTAAATACGTACGAGGGTGGTCTGAAAAGATTCCGACCTCAGTGTGAAGATGGCAGAACTCATCAATAAAAGCTAGGGAATGTAATTGTATATCTATTGTCAAGTACTCACCAAAGTCTCAGCAATTTTGGATGCGTAGTGTTATTTGACAGTCGTTTAAGTGAGTCGATGTGAGTGTTTTTGTGAAAATGGAAAAAATCAAGTATCGAGCTGTCATTAAATATTTGTTTTTGAAAGGCAATACACCTATGCGAATCAAAGATGACTTGGACTCTGCACCATTATTTACCACAGTGAAATTTTAGGCAACTGAATTTAAACGTGGGCGTAAGAAATTGCGAGACGATGAACATTCGGGACGTCCAAAAACTGCTGACGATAACATCGCTAAAATTCACCATTTGGTGCTAGCTGTCCGCGCGTTGGGTGCCGTGTTTGCTAACGAGTTTTGGCGGCGATTAATTACTGTAGATGAAACTAGGATACACCATTATACGCCCGAAACAATTATATATAGTCAAAACACTGGACTGCAAGGGGGAATCTGCTCCAAAAAAAAGCAAAAACTGTTCCTTCGGCTGGGAAAGTGATAGCGACTGTTTTTTGGGATAATTAGCTACTATCCTCAAAAAGGAAAAACTATTACAGGAGCATAATACACATCATTACTTGACAAGCTGAAGGCAGAAATTGTGGGAAAATGGCCACATTTGCAGAAAAAGAAAATGTTGTTTCACCAAGACAAGTCTCACACCTTGGCGGATGCCATGGCAAAAATCCACTAATTACGGTTTAAACTGCTTGACTATCCGCCTTACTTACTAGATCTAGCCCAAGCGACTTCTTGTTGTTCTCTCATCTAAAAATTGCGTTCAGAGGACAGAGATTTTCATTAAATGAGGAGGCAATCACTTTCGTGAACAATTATTTTGCAGAGAAAAACGCCGAGTACTATTTGGACGGGTTAAAAGAGATGGGAGCATCGCTGGGAGAAGTGCGTAGAGTTACAGGAGACTATGTAGAAAAATAAACAAAAATTTTAAGAGAAAATGTGTCGTATCTTTGTTAGGTTGAAAACTTTATAGACCATCCTTGTATATATGGTAATATATTGATATAAAACTAACGTACCAGAAAAGTTACTAGGAAGCAATATTTCAGATGTAAATAGATTATGTAATCAATTCACATATTTTGTTATCATCGATTTAAACAAGTAAAGCTCCATAGCTCCATGATTTCTCTATAAATGTTTGGCTTGTGTTAGTTTATTACTAGAAAAGAAAAACGTTGTTTAAAAATTTATTTTCGATGGCGTTTCTGTATACGTATTTTTTTGCTTATGACTGCGTACTGGGTATGATTACAACACTTGGTATCTAAAAATTAGATATACTCTTGGGTTTAAACAAAGATTGGTTGCGTTACTGAAACTCATTATATTGCATTTATAGCCGAGAAGAAATTATTTCATATAAAATCTATTCTGTGGTCTATATTTTTATAGAAATAAGTAAATATACATATTCAATTGTGCACGCATTTCTGTATTCTTAATACCTCTATTGTATTTCCGACTGATAGCTCACTGATGTGTTACTAACATAACTTATGATGTCGCGGGTCTCGGGATCGAGTTCGACAGCCTGCTGTCCGGAAAGGTTTTCTGTGGTTTCGCTTTCCCATCTAAGCTTTAAATATCTAAGCGACCGCGGAAGTAATAATAATTCATGATCTGCCGATACATTCCGTAATTAATAATAAGTAATAATGTAAAGGCATGCATTATTATTACTGTTATTAAGTTTCAGTTCGATACTTACCTCTTTAAGCTGTGTTTTCAGTATGCAGATGCACAGAATTTAACGGAAAAGATCTGTTAAATATTTCCAGTGTCAAATATGTTTCAACAGTTTCTTCATGTACCCGTGCTCGCGAGAATGAATAAATGTTTTTATATACAGAGATAGACCGCGCGACATGTAATAATGAAAAACTTGCATAATTAAAATAATCTTTGGTAATACTTAACGGATCTGTAGCCCCACTACCACTAAAAATTCATTTTAATCTGGTAATGTCTGAATTCTTGGTTAGCACATTATCTACTTTAGTAATAACACTAATATGTAGGTTTATTGACTTCGTATTATATACTTTTGAGACGTACAAAACTGCTTGAACTTTCCTTAATAACTTCGGACCTTCTTCCATTAAAAAAATGTTATCTGGTTTATAAAACTTTGTTAGAATATTAACTTCTTAATTATAATTTACAATGGTAATTTTTTTATGACTTCCTTCAACATAAAATTTTTCGTCTAATTTGAAATATGAAGTATAAAATCTTTTTCTTAATGCTGCGTCTTACTTATTACAGTATTCAGCAAATCATATTCTTTCTTCTGCCTTTCTATATTAAACCACTACGTATGTAATTCATTATTGAAAACAATCTACAATTTTCTTAATGTTCATTTAAAATATCTAAAAAAGATATTGTAAATATGTGTATAAATTTTATACACTAAAAACTATTAAACAACATTGAATAATTTATTTCGATTAAATATTCGTGTAGTTATTTGTTTTGTTTTACTGAAAATATATTAATCACTAAGGTTGATATTTAACCCCTTTACACATTAACTTTTGTAATTCTGTATACGCATTTTGACAACCAATTTGTCATCATCAGCAGACAATTTCAAAGTGTCGCACCTGGTAAAACACGGCGAAAAAACACCTGTACGAAAAACAAATTCCGTACGCGATCTACACCGCTCAGAACCAAGATGTACACTGTGTGTTTGTTTCACAAGATTTTTAAAAATTATTTTTTACTTAAACTAAAATGAACTACATTGAAAAAAGGGAAATACGGTCACGACCGATAATTGCCTGCATGTGATTTATTATAGTGTTCCTCCTCTGACATTAAGCAGACAAAAAGGGTCGATTGCAAAGGTCCGTTCTCATTGTTCACCACATGGTTTAAATTTTTTAAGATGTGCATGCTTTCATATGTGTCTAATTCTCGATAATTATACACGTTCTTTATAAAATGTAAACAATCCATATTAACACTATGGTTATTTTCTAATACATGTCTCGCTATACCCGATTTTTCTGGTCGGTTGAATTTTATGTGCGAAAGGTGTTCTTTATACCGGGTTTCGATCGATCTTTTAGTTTGGCCGATGTATTGTTTACTACACTCTAAACATTCAATTCGGTAGATTCCCGATTTTTTATTTTCCTCGATTTTGTCTTTTGCTTTTCCTAAAAGCGTTTTAATGGAATTATTGGAGCGGAAACAAATTTGAAACACGCGCTCGTTAAAAATACTATTTAGATTTTTTGTCATACAATGATAAGGTAAACAAATAAACTGCTCATCCCGATTGCTCTGTGGTGATAGACATGTGGTGTCACGGATTGTTTTTCTTATGGTGGCCTTTCTAATTAATCCATTGATTATTTCCGAATCAAAACCATTATATCTCGCGATATTCTTAATAACGTTCAATTCTCTTTCATATCTTACATTTGTTAGTGGAAAATTGATCAAACGATTAATAAGAAATTTGAACGAAGCCATCTTTTGTTGCATGCTGTGATTTGAGTCCGCCGTGATGACATTATTGACATTAGTTTCTTTTCGGAAAATATCAATTTCTATTTTGAGATTATTCCTAATAACTAAGGTGTCCAAAAAAGGCAACTTGTCATTATTTTCTTTTTCTACTCTGAATTTGATTGTCGGAAATTTTGAATTTAACTGTTTAACGAAGTCATCCAAGTTGCATTTATGTGTATTGAAAATCGCGAAAATATCATCGACGTACCTGACCCAAATTCTTGAAAAATATTTAGTTTATTTTTTAATTCTATTTCAAAGTTACTCATAAATAGGTCCGTTATGAATGGAGAAAGACAATTGCCCATTGCAGTTCCCTGTTTTTGTTCATAGAACCTCCCTTCGAATTGGAAACAATTTTGGGACATGCAAAGGTTTGTTAATCTCACGTATTCCTTTATTTTCTCTGGTTCGATCTTATTTTTGTGAAGAAATTCTTCTAAATATTTTTTAGTTTCTGGAATCGGTACCGAAGGAAACAAAAACACGTATGAAAGCATGCACATCTTAAAGAATTTAAACCATGTGGTGAACTATGAGAACGGACCTTTGCAATCGACCCTTTTCTGTCTGCTTAATGTCAGAGGAGGAACACTATAATAAATCACATGTAGGCAATTATCGGTTGTGACCGTATTTCCCTTTTTTCAATGTAGTTCATTTTAGTTTAAGTAAAAATAATTTTTAACAATCTTGTGAAACAAACACACAGTGTACATCTTGGTTCTGAGAGGTGTAGATCGCGTACGGAGTTTGTTTTTCGTACAGGTGTTTTTTCGCAGTGTTTTATCAGGTGCGACACTTTGAAATTGTCTGCTGATGATGACAATTTGGTTGTCGAAATGCGTATACAGAATTACAAAAGTTAATGTGGAAAGGGGTTAAATATCAGCCTTAGTGATTAAGTTAATCAACCACAGGCTTCATCAAATTCAACTGAAAATATATTAATTTTTTTCTAGGTATGGTTTATTAAAATACTTAAATAATAGCTTACGCATTTAGAAAAACATATCTTATGATAACATACAAACTACATTATTAATTTCTTGACAATACATAACTCGAAACAAATATGCGTTACAGTAATCACGTAAACGTTATAATATAGTAGATGAATTACAAAATACTTCGCAATCTATATCTGTAAGTACGTTTTGGGAAAATTTATTTATATTTGTTATGTACAATCTTCTAATAGTGTCTCCGAAAAAACCTTTTCATTTATTACTAATAACACTTTCATCAATAAAATTACACTGGCAGTCGTTGAACTTAACTGTAATGCTATAAAACGTATTTCTTTATCGAAAGCATCTAAAATAAACGTGGTTTTGAATATTATATTTAAATTTTTCATATGAAACTAACCTCGATATATTGCTAAATAAGTAATATGATAACCTATAACACATCCAACAATGATTACAAATATATATTTAACATTACATAGCTTTTTCAGCGCTTCTGATGTGTATACCATCAACAAACGATCTCGATATAATAAATATGTGAGGCATATGCAAAATCCACTTATAGCAGCTAAAAATATAAGATTATTAGATAAAAAACATAAAATAAGAAAAATTGTGGAATCATATAATTATTTATCACAATCAGATTATAAAATAATATATAAAATAAACCGTTCGCAATAACAATAATAGAGTTCGGGTAGTCAACAATTAAGATAGTTTGTACTTAAACCATATTATGAAATATATTACAAGATGTCAAAGAAGTCTTCGCTAATTTCTGAAAGAAAACAAAGTTATATATTGGAAAATAATGTAATATATTGAAATAAAAGATAAATTGTTATCGCAAATAGTTACATAAAAATTTTGATTATCCACTAGCAAGTTATTGTATTTTTCCAAATTTATAATTTGAATAATATTTGTTGCGGTCCTGTTCTTTCTTTTAAATTTGATTCATTGACAATACACTTCACGGGTATTGAATTTTTGAGCAATTTTGATTTGGTTGAATCTTTGAAATTGCCCAATAAAAATGATCTTCGCATATAATATGTCACCAAAGATTCGGGAATATTAAGAAGTTCATTATTTCCTGAAACATGATTAATTCGTATACAGATTAGAAAATATTTGATAAGCATTTATTTGCTAAAGGCTAAGAGGTTATTATAATTGTTGTTGTTGAGAATGTTGCTAACTCTGAACACTTTCTTAGTTCATATAATGTTGTTAGATGTCATTAACAATTGTTGCGGTTGGTCGAATTCTTGAACAAAATTTTGCCTGAAGTGCAGGATACAGCCGATCTCATTGCTGCGAGACCATTGATTAATATTGTTAAATGTAAATGTTTGTTTATTTCTTTCAATTTTTTTGTTGTGGCCATTTACATCCATTCCGATATTTCATTTTCGGGCTTAGAAGCCTTTCCTGAAAGATTGGAAGATTATATTGTAGATAAACCATCTCTGCATATTGGTGATTTTAATCTTACTAACTTTGTAAATGCTTGTACCACGTGTTGTAAAATTTTCTTATTTAAAAATCTTTGCAACTTGCTTGATTTAAAACAAATCAATAAATTTTACAATAATCTTCTTGATCTACTCTTCTCAAATATATCCTGTCCTCTCACAGTTGATCATGATGAACAATCCCTGGTTCCTGAAGATGCATATCATCCTAACTTATCAGTAGATGTTGAGTTTCGATCAGAACCTAGAAATAAACAATTTCCTTCAGCTGCTAATTTACGCTATAACATTCATAAAGCCAACTATTTTAGCCTCTATAATGATTTCAGAATTGGGACTGGTGCTTTTTGGATAATTGCACTGATGTAAATTTAGCACTATTCGACTTCTACAGGTTACTATATTAAACTATAATTCCACAATATTCTTCCCGCAAATCTTAAACTTATCCTATATGATTTTCTTGTGAAATTTAAAGACATTTGAAATTAAAAAAATTTTAAAAGAACAAGTGGAAAAAATTGCGCAATCCTACATTTTTAGTTGAATCATCAATTCAATGTTTTGCCCGGTCAAACATTCAATTGTTTGCACTGACCTGTGAGAGCTCGTATTGTCATGGTGGAAAATGATCTATCGTTTTCGGTTTGTTTTCCTTATTTCTTCGAAAACTTTTAGCAAACAAATAGTTGTGTACCATTCGAAATTGACCGTTCTACAACTCACTAAAAGCACAGTTGCAACGTGACCGGTTTTTCCGAAAAACAGGCGACCATTTGTTTTGATATGCTTCGAGCGCGAACAACTTCTGTCGGTTTTGGGTCATCTTGGAATACCCACTCAGTCGACTGCTGTTTACTATCGAGCTCATACGTATAGATCCAAGATTCATCACCTGTAACGACTTTATAAATGTTCTTTGAAGCACTACTATTGTATTTTTTGCGCATTTCTTGGCACCAATCAATGCGTGTCCTTTTTTGAGCGGTTGTCGAATTATGTGGTACCTAACACGAACATAGCTTCTTAACGACTAAATGTTCATGCAAGATCTTATGCACGCTGGTGTTACTAATATCTAGAGATACCTCGATCTCACGATATGTCACATGACGGTCTTGCATTATCAATTCACACACTGCATTAATGTTTTCCAACACAACAACATTTGTGGGACGATCTTCACGAAATTCATCGTCCAAAGAACGCCGTCCAAGTTTCAATTCACTATACCAACGATATACTGTAGTTTTCGATAGTGCTTCATCACCATATAAAGAATTCAGCTCGTCGATGCATTCTTGTTGAGATAATCCACGCCGAAAGTTATGAAAAATAATTGCACGAAATTGTTCGCGACAAACTTCACGATGCAATCATCAGATCAGAGGCAATACTAACAGTGTTGCCAGTTCCCGAAATATAAACGGCTACCCTCGTATAAAATATAAAAGGATATATGTACGAAAGGCACAGAAGCCGTCTCTGGATATCACTCCCTTTACCTCAGAACAAAGTAACAGGCCCGAAACTGCTTCGTACACTCGTAATTTCAATTCTAGAAGATGGAAATTATATGCCTAAGTTGTCCTTTGGCAAGGTGGCTGCTATAAGGTGGAAATAAACTACTTTTCCTATTAGATGGTACTCTTTACTAAGGTCACAAATTTAGACCATAAAAAAAGAACCCTCAAATTAGTGCTGACGGTATTAACTAAATTTTTCGTCCTTCTAATAAGTCATAGAAAACGTCAAGATGGAAATTGGATTCGGCGTAACCGCAATGCGCTCAACTTAATCTGATCCAAAACAAATAAATCTCAAATTGATACATTAAACGATCGGCATAATATTGTTCTAACTAGAGGATGTATACGCCTTTCTTAATTTTATGCACGATCTACTATCAGTTTGAACTCCCACCGCCATATGACAGACGAAGACGTACATCGCTGAATTAACTAGTTACTATAGAGAATTTAATATTTACTGCAGCATATCCTTTATAATAAAGCTTTCTTTAAATCTCATTGTTTCTTACGTCTAATTGCTCTCGTAAATCCATATTCATCTGTTGTTTTTCCATAAATGTTTGTGTTGTTTACATCTGTTATAACCATGTTATTACCTGTATCATTATTATTATTGTTTTGAGGAATATGTGTCGATGCCAAGCTATGGGTGCATTCCCTCGTATCGTTTAAGTCTTGTTGTATTAGGCTACATTCGTGAAGTGTTTTTCTAGCTATTTCGATTTTAGTTATTTAAAAATTTGTTTTAAATCTTGTTTCTTTAATTATCTCTTTCGTGAGTTTATTATCGTTATTGTGTGTTTTCTTTCGTTATTTTCAAGTGTTTTGTGTCTATTCCTTATTTCGTTTTACAACACGTGTTCTACTTATTTTTGCGTATAGGTTCGCGTTTTAAAAGTACTATGAACAGCGTTAACTGGATTCGCAACGCTTCAGAACTCTTTCTACCCGTCGAATGGAAAGTGTGTTTTTTCTATCCATTTCCATCTTAAATATGTACGATTTTTCTAATTTCTTCTCCTGTTATCTTTATTTTAAGGTGTTGAGTGCTAATCGAGTATAAAATTTTAGCATTAACTAAGAAGATTTAGCATTTCAGTAGACGTAACAATTACATTTCATGGGCGTTATCACCAGGTTAGGCTTAACTATTACAGGAAACGTCATCGGCATTGTCGAAATCAGATAACTTTTTTCTTTCCTTCTTTGTGAAATTTAGCATCCGCATTTTACATAGTGTTTTTTGTATTCATAAATTGATTTTTTGCGACTGAGGAAGCTGGTAAGCTGCATCCTGAGGGAACAACTATGAGTAATGAAATCCATTCCAGGTAGGTTTTATTTTTTGCTTTTCTATTTCTGCGATGACATTTTGAAATCATCTACAGCAAATTACTAAAAGAAAACTTCTTTCGTAAGCGATCTATATCAAAACTCTGGATATGGGGACTCGCATAGCCGATTTTTCGGTGGTCCATTTAATTGATCCTCCTAAGAAATGTCTGCTTTTATAAAGAAAATAAAACAAACTCACTAACGACAAAATCTACAAGAAAGGAGTTTCTCGTTTTCTTTAACTAAAAAAAAAACCAAATTTGCGATTCATTTTCAACCTAAAATTAAAGAACAATCACTAAACCACATTGCTAATCGGTCTCCAAGCGGGACATTAAGGTCGATTTACACGTAAAAAAATACACGAAGAAACAAAACGTTCTTTTTCAAAAAAAAAGAATATTGAAATATCCGGCAAAACCGCGAGCAATTCAAATCACATTAATAGTAGAAAAAAAGACTCCCAGGAAATGGGCCTAGTAAGATTCTAATCAGGAAACTAAAGAATATGGAAAAAAAAACAAGAATAGAAGCAAGCTAACTGTTCAACCGATAGGGATACCTTGAGAAAACTGCCTGACCTTTGCCATGATGGGATTGTTTCAGCAAATCGACCGAAACAAACCAGAAAGAAAGTGAGTTGAGAAATTGACGTTGTGGAAATTGACAATTTCTCAATTCAGCAGTATGTAATACAACAGAATCACAGATCCATAATTTAGCGTCCTGTAGAAAACTTAAAGTAGAGCGAAGCAAGAGCTGCTTATAGAACCGAAAAAAAAATATTTCTCACACCGCGAAAGGAGAGGAAGAAGGCTGCGTTGAAGCATGAGCCACGTTATCTCACTGAAACACACCGGAAATGACAACAACAGTTGTTAACAGCAATCAAAAAGAAATTCAAAAAGAACAGGCAAAAATACAAAAAAAAACTACTTTAAATTTTTCTACGTGCAAAAATTGCTTAACAAAACAAAGATAAGTTAAATTAACTCAAGCAAAGAAATATGAAAATAATTAATATTGTTACTGGCCCAGCCGCATTGAAATAACATACCCTAAATAAAAACTATTTTGTCTAAAGAGAAACTTCACCAATAAAATTTACACAACTGCTAAGAGTCAGACAAGAATATTCTGGGAATAAATTGTTATGTTATAAAAATGTCAAATCCGAGATAAAAGAAGTCGTGTATTTTGACAAAGAACCAATATCCACATCGTATTGAAATTCAAAACAAAAAAGCATACCATACAGTAAATTCTGAATGCAAATACCTGAACAACAAAATTTCATTCGAAGATCAATAGGCAAGAAACCTAAAACGAAGCATAACTACACGACAAGATCAAAAGGTACTTGACACTGATTTAAAGGATTTTTATCCTACGCCGATTACGCAGTAAGCCTATGCTTTCAGCTGGTTATACAGGCCATGAAAAAGACTGACAGAGAGAAAAAGAGATCACTCATTTGAATGACTTTTATCTTAAGTCGATTATATGGTAGAACTGCCCTTTCGGTCTTCCTAGCGTAGTTAATACAGATAATAGCAGCAAAGTCTAACTCATTTCCTGCACCCGAAAATCATATCCAAAAATTGTCGAATTTCTTTAACAGCTTCATCTGGATTTGGTCGAAGTCCTAATTCATAGAGTACAAACCTTAGATCAAACCTAATTCCAAAATTTTTAGATGAGAGTCGAATATGTTGCTGATGCTTTCTACATCATCTAAACAGAAAGTTGAAGCTCAGATTCAAAAACTGTATCCATAAGACGTTGAAACTTGCCTGGAGTATTAGTCAAACCAAAACCAAGAAAGAAAGAAGCTATCGTTGTATACTTGATTATAGAAATATCAGAACGTATAAGGACCCTTATCCACAGCCACTTATTTCATCCATATCGATTATATATATATATATATATATATATATATCGATTTATAGCATTGACTCTGCAGCGATTAGACCACAGAAGTCACAGAAGCGAACGTTCTTCAGATAAATCAATCGCAGAATCAATTAACTGCTGTTCAATGAATCCGCGAGCAACTCTAAGTTCTTCTAGTCTTTTAAAAGACATACCTTTAAAATTGCTAGTGAATTTAAGCTATCATTTGAAAAGTGGGTGAGTCCAATTACAAGACGACATACATGAAAATCTGGCATAAAAACATGACCTACTGCCTCTGTGCTTGGCACTGAAGCAAGTGCCAAGCATTACAGTCATAAGTTCAATTCAATTTTGGTTCAGTCGAATCTATCCAAGTAAAACCCCTGCAAATAAAACACAACAGGCAGTAGTCATTTCGATCTAAGATTAATTTGCGAAATATTACAAATAATTGGCGAATTCGTGTGTTTATTGTTGATTGAATCACTTTTAGTGACTTTGCTAGTGGAAACGTGCGCTTTTAATTAAAATAAACGTATTAATTTCGAGTTAAATAAAGTGAAAGTTGGACGTTGAAAATCGTTTTCGTTAAAACATTTCAACAGTTAATTCTGTTGAAATAGCGAATTTAATTCACAGAAGTAGATTTAATATCTATTTCAAATGATAAATAAGCACCGGGAGTGAGTTTTTAATTTAATTGAAACACTAAAAATCGCAGATCAATAAAGTGAAATTTCGGACGTTTTAAATCGTTTTTAGTTCAAACGTTTCAACAGTTTATATTGTCGAAATAATAAGTTTAAATCGCTGAAACAGATTTAATATCTGTTTCAAGCGATTCACAATAATTGCGAGTTTTAATTAAATAAAAGTTGTACATTCGCGTGCTAAATAAAGTGAAAGTCGAACTTACGTGGACGCCAATGGCTGACAATAAGATAAGAAATTAAAGTAATTTAATTTCGATAATTTAATTTAAGTTGGTAGGTTATATTAATTAATTATTTTTTTAGAGCAAATAATTTTTTTTCTAAATTCTCTAAATTTCCATTTTACTTGTTGGGCTTTTAAATTTAATTTAGTAACGATATTAGCGTATTAGTGTTATCGCTTTAAAGATTATTTTATAATATATCGAATAGTTAATTTCGCTAACTAATAAATATGGCTGACACCGTGGTGTCGAAAGCGTCAGCAACCGGAGGGGAGCATTCATCTAATGTAGCACGAAAAAGGTCACGGGAAAACTAAAAGTGTCGGTCGCGGAAAAAACGTCGGCGAAAGCGCAAGAACTTAAGAAAAACGATCCAGCGATTTGCGTCTATGGCATCGACGACGGTTTAAAGAATGCCGAGGTATTAGATTGTTCGCGTCAACAAAACGAGGCGATTGAATAAAACTATGATAGGGCAGGCAAATTAACGAGCGACGTAAAATTAGTGAGATTCTTTTTGAATAAGAGGAATACGGAGCGCGGTGTTAAAAATGCGGTTTGCGTTGTGAGTGGCAAATTTAGGCAGCTTGTCGTTGACAAGAAAGTGAAAATCATGTAGCGGATTTGTAACGAACGCGATTATAGCAATGTGTACTATTGCTATAAGTGCCTAAAGTCGGGGCACAAAGCGATGAACTAACTTGCAAGAAATGCGGCGGTGACCACGACAGGTCCAAATGTACGTCGCGAATTATCAAATGTGCGGTACGCGCGCACACCCGCATTCCGGGGCTCGATAATAAGCCAGGGGCTATGCGTCATTGAACCGTCTCCTGGAGGAGGAGAAGAAGCGCACTAACTTCAATAAAGAGTACGCCGGGAACCGCACAAATGCAAGCGGTGAATAACAACGTCGGTTTTAATTCGTGGGACCAAATTAATATAGGGCGTGGCAGACGGGCCACGGAGTGTCTAGTTGAAAAAGTAATTTGGGATAAAATTAGCATCGCGTTAATATCGGAACCGTATGTGATTAAGAGCAAAGTATGCGGATTTCCTGAGAGGTTTAAAGTACACTACGTTAATAACACAAATGACGAGGGCAATCTAGAGAGGCCTAGAACGGCCGTAGTAATAGAGAATAATGACCTTAAAGGCATTACACTTAGCAACAAAAGTAGTTCGGATGTTGTAGTGTCGGTATTTCAAACGGTAAGGGGTTAAACGTCATTGTCGTTTCAGCTTACCTACCGTCCGAAGATAGAAACCCAGGCGCGTTTAGAATAAACTTTAGAAAATTTCGCGAATTAATTTAAACGAAAGCAAGGTAATCAACGAGCTGAACGGGAATAGTAAAAACCGATTATGGAATAGTCCGATCAAAGAGCAACGCGGGCGCGAATTTGATCAGTTTTTTGAAAGCAATTCGCTTACAGTTTTGAACAATAACGATAGGCCCACATTTGTGGGACATCGCGGGTCCAGTTTCGTTGATTTGACACCGGCAAACGATAGCGCGTACAAGATCGTGAGTAACTGGCAGCTTTCTAACGAGGAAATGTTAACAGAGCACAAATCGATTAGTTTTTTAATTCATAATGAAAGGGTTAGGCGCGAGCATAGTAGTTAAAAGGGCTTTCTTGTCTAAAAAAAACTGATTGGGATGTTTTTAAAGACGTGTTTAATAGGAAAACGGGAAACGTTATACCGGATTTAGTAGTAAAGTTAAGAAAGTGATCATTAGTGCAAGCGCGGAATCCATGCCGCGACAACGCGAATTTAGGGATTCGGTGTCTTGGTGGACGCCATAGCTTACGACCGCAAAGAAAAAAGTTAATCATCTGCGACGCCGATTCTAGAGGTATAGGCACGCGAACGAACGTTTTGATTGCGAAGTTGTATGCAGGGCGAAGTATGTGGATTACAAAAAATTAATTAGGAGAACTGGGATCGGGAAATGCCGAAGTTTTGCACAAAATTGGGAGGGAAAGACCCCTGGGGTCTCGCGGAACGCATAGTTGAGAAGAAAAAAGTGAGCGCCGGCGCAAACATGACGTTAAAACGAGGGGACGGGAGTTTTACACAGCCGACGTACGCAACAAGTAAATGAGAAATGACCAACAAGGTAGACGCGACCGCAAAAATAACCTGGGGCCTCAGCGGCGCGTAGCGACAATTTATAAAGGCGCGATAGAAACAACGATGATGTATGCAGCACCGGTATGGGCTGATTCTTTAAAAGTCAAGGAGACGAAGAAAATAAGAGGATTTCTGCAGCCAGGGCGAAAACGAATGGCGGCGAAGATGGGAGGACGCAGAGAACGAACGCTGATCCAAGAGATTTATAGGCAGCGTTGAGAAATTCAAAGAAATGAAGGACGCCGAACACGTCCTCTTCGAGTGCTCAGACACGAAAGGCTGGTGCGAAGTCACAGCGAGGACCGCTACTGTGGCCGGTCACAGGTGGCCGCCACGTGCCGAAGATATAAAGGACGAGGAAGAGGAAGGATTGTGGTGATCTTTCAACACCGTGGCTGAAAAACTTCAATGGCTTAAGCATGATCACCGTTAGAAGAAAATAAAGTGTGAGTTCGCGAACGCGAGGTGGGCGAACGAGCTTTATAAGGCATCACGGGTGGTTCTCTATAACCAAGGATCGCGAAACGTTCGTACACGAATACACATCACAAGCGCGCTAGCACATAATACAAACAGAGGCGCGCTCTCACTTACACTAAAACACGGGCATGCAAACAATGCACACCTACACGCTTGCTCGCACGGATACAAAGTTACAATTGCTGGAAGCGCGGTGGCGGCGAGATCCCACATCACGAGCACGCCAGCACACAATATACACAGAAATGGGTACTTGAAATCACACCAACACACATGGGCACGCAAGTCAGGAGGACGCACCTCCAGGAGGATGACCATGATGACCACATGGACAAAGTGAGATAAGTTAAGTATAGTTCTTTTTTATTTTTTTGTACGAGCATGAATGAATGAGAACACACACACACAGAGAGAGAGAGAGAGACGCACGCACGCACGCACCCACACGCACGCGCGGGCGCGCAGACGCACACACGCGCACACGCACACACGCACGCACACACACACACACACAAAATCCCAAAAGGAAGAGAGGCGGCGGAGAGATTTCACCAGGAAGAGGAAGACCAGGGCTGGCGAGCGGAGACAAGACGACAGTGAAGAACGATTCATAGGCTTATCGACCTGAAGGGATGTGTATGAATGAATATTGGACATTTTAATGGATGAGGTTTATAAGGAGCCGACTACTTCCGCAGGGTTGGAGGGGAATTGTGAATAATATTTAGTTAAGTTTTCCTAAATAAAGAGTAGCCTACTCTGGAGTTTGTTTATTGAATTTCGATTAATGCGATTCGATACATGATAAGCTCGTGTGCGAAAATGGCCCTTTAAAACATGATAAGTTTATGAGTGCATTAATGAATCTTGTCATTCTTGCAATACATTGATTTGTTCGCTCCCTCATGTCATAAAATGATGCAAAATATTACGTAATTGATCAAGTTCCGTAACGAAATTTGAGTTCGAATATCGCCAACCGATAAGCCGTTAGCGTCAAGAGACAAAATCACAAGACTAAATAAAGTAAGTAATATTAATTTACAAAAAAGATAGTAAAATACCGAAATTAACGAAAAGAAGACAAAAAAGCTTCAAAACTATAAATGAAATCGAAAAGAAAAGAATCCTGAAGACGAATTAAAAATGAAACATAATTAAATTAACAGTTGAAGCAAAACTAAGAGTGAATACAGGGTATAATATCTGAAAAAATAATGAAACGTTGAAGCTGAAATGCAAGTAAAAAATGTAAATTAGAAATGAAGAAAATTATTTTAGGCGCCAAAACTGCTACTACACCTAAGCGGGTTATGAGTAGTAGAAGTACATATAATTTAAAAAAAATAAATGGCTAATAACGCAGAATATGAAGATGTACTAAAGAAAAACTAATCTTACATGTCTCTTCTTAATATTCACTTGTCAACCATCAACAGTTCACCTAATATCTCAAGGGTTGTTGTTCCCTTAAAATTAAGATGTCCGAATTTCAACGCCATGTGTGCTCAGGTGAACACAGGGCAAGTAAGCCTTTGGTTGGTAAGAAGGTTCATCCAAGTAATTAAAAAAATTCAAAGCCTACCAACGAAGAAAGAAAAACAAATATTCATGAAAAATTACAAATTTCTTGAGTGCACCAAGAAGAAAAGTTATGAACAACAGATATTTAAATAGGTAAAATCCAAAATTAGTAAAATCAAACACAAGATTCAGAATTTAATTAAAATGAGATAATTAAATCATCAATAGCTGATAAAAAAACATTTGACTAAACTCAAAAAGATAATGAAAAGCAAAATTTTAACACAAAAGTATAATTTTTTGATGATTAGTATACCAACAAAAAAAACAACAGCAATGATGAAGTTCTAAACATGCAATTAGTTAGTTAATGATGAAAAAAAGAGGATATTACTTACTTCATCTTGATTGCCAGACTGACGTTGTTGCACTCAGATTGGTACAACTCTGTGGTGAATGGATTTATATAGAGAAATTTGGTCACGAGACAATGAACCATTACGGTTACGGTAAAATTGTTTGGAAATACACGATTGCCAGGCGTTGTGTCTAGAGTAACCATCATCATGGTTTAGGTTACTAGGATGTTTAGAGAGATTCAAGCAGATTATTCGACCATAGTAATGACTAGTGTAGGACAGAATTTTAGTAGAATTGAACTGACCCAATTTCAAAATATGCCCAGATAGTGCAGAACCAGCTATCCGCAGCAGCCTGTTACAACGCTCATGTTCTGAAACACGAGTGCTGAGAGACCGCTTTGTTTCTCCAATAGATAAAGAAAGTGTGGACAATGATTGCGGAAGTCTACGAGCCAAAGGATATTATGATCCTTAATTCAAATATTTAGATTTCTGACTTGGAAAAATTAAATTAAAATAATTGAAGTAAAATAGTCCATATTTTTGTAAAACAACCTTGTGTACGCCCTTCGCACCCCTCATGTGTCTGACATTACTAATTCACCGGAAATAATTAGTTTGTTTTATTATTTATTACTTAATCATTTGCTTATTCGTGTCACAGTCCATGTTGGTTGAATCCCGCTAATATTAACTTACTGTACTTTATTTCTTTTTTTTCCTTTCCTAAAGGAAAACAATTTGTTCTCTTTTTGGTCAGAGATATTTATAACTGGGTTAATTTTTGTAGATAAAATTAATTATTCTCAATTCTTAATTAATTTTATCTACAAAAATCAACCGTTATAAATACCTCTGGCCAAAAGAGAACAAATTGTTAGATGCTTACTCAGCTATCACTAATTTAGTAATCAAGTGGCGTACTGATTAATATCAACATCCACCTAATTTAGAGCGTTAGGTACACCTACTTGAAACAAGTTAGGAATAATAAATATGTATCCCCAATTAATCACATACAATTTCTTTTGTCCATTCACTCATTTAAGTGACGCCCCAGCGTCACTTCAATGAGGATTTGAGAATGAGTTACCCCAGGTAATTAAAGGAAAACTTATTCCCCAAGCGGTTTGTGTTTCAACATGTATAGTGCAATAGAATTTGGTAATATAAAAGATTAAATATAATTTATTTACAGAAATGCTTTCTTTATTTTACTACAAATAAGTATTTGAAACTCAATTAAGCATTAGACAAACTTATAATATGTAGTTAACTTATATGACATATATTAGAATTTGATACATTATCCCTTTAAGAATCGTTTATATTCGATTTTTAGGAGGGAATATATTGGTAATTTCTCATAACCATGCCAAGCAAATACCAAACACAAACATTAAGTTACAGAAAATTCCAATGATAACTCTATTTTTTAATAAGTTATTGTATCAAATTCTTTATTTTACTAATTACTTAAATTAATTTTTTGAACATTTGGGAAAAAATCAATTTCGCAAGTTTCTAGTTGTTGTTTGGGCTATTTCTATCGATAGTGGAATTTTGATATTGAATGTTTCACCAGTTAATCTATTTCCAGGTAGATCTGAAAAGGGCTGTTTCTTGCGAAACTCATTACTGTAATCCTATAATTTGTCTGACTGTATATGTTTTCCCTAATTTTCATCGCCGTGAAAGTGTCTCGCGCAAGGTTTAAACTAGATCTCGATATTCCAAATTTTTACACCCAGATTATTTCTTTGGAGCTTATGTTACAGGTACGCAGAAAGGAGGTGCGCGAACCATATCCATGGTTTAAATTTTTTTATATTCTGTCTCTATTGTCGATTGCAGACCTTCGGCTGATATTTTCCCAAATCATAGTCAAACATCTTTAATTTCAATACTTATGGCATTTTTTATTGTGATCACGTATGCTATTTCTATCAACTTTCCTTCGTTGTTATGCTCTACTTTTGCCAGGATTGCAGCCTCCTTCCATGCAATCATATGTCTTTTTTTCCAAGTATGTTAAACTAAGCACGATTTATGTTTCTCTGTGTCGGACATTTTTCGGTGTTCTTTGACTCTGACCTTAACAGTTCTCTTCATTTTCCTGTATATATTTTTCCGTATACATATGGATTCAATATACACAGTTCTTCGTTCTCTGATTTTTGTTGTCAATCTGTGTTTTGGTTAAAGTCGACCTGCTTGTGTGTCATAGTTTTGATAGCCGTTCTAACCTTATAGTTGTTGCTAATTCTCTTGACCCTTTCTGATAGTCCCAGGACGTATGTGTTACCGTCGTACGCATATTATCTTCTGCTTGTTCATGATTTTCATCCCGTATATCTTATTTCTTGCTTATGACAAAGCTTTTTCTGTATAGCCATTTACTTTTCAGTGATAGTTACGACTCCAAGCTCTGCCATCTCGGTTCATATGTTTCGTACTTTGTCATACAATCATCTGGCTATAATTTTAACGTTGGATGATTAGAGACGAAATATATTGCTTTGTGTACATTGGTTTTTTACACATTCTTGTCTTAAATGTGCCATCTATGTTCTTATGTAAAAGGATAATAATAATAATAATAATAATATCTTTATTGTCCAACAGACAAGCCATTTAAAGGACAAATCAAACAATATGTACAGTGTGCAAGTATTAAATGAAACTAACTTAAATATTGTATATATATGAAAATTAAAATATACAATAATAATAATAAATGAAAACTAAAAACTTCAGGCAAAAAAAATAACTTATATGAAACCAAAGTTGTACCACACTCTTAAACCACCGAAATTATTACCTATGAAAAGGATCTGGGAATAACCTATTCGCATTCCAGCACATATGAGTAAACGGAGCTTTCAATAGAACATTAGTCCTGGCCCTCGGAAGAGCGAAGGAATCAAAAGACCGAGTGGAATGAGAAGGAACCAATAGACAAACCTGAGACAGTACAGAAGGGGCATCCACACCATTATTAATCAAATTAACAAGAAACTTCGCACTAGTAGCATCCCTACGACAAGACAAAGATTGGAAGCTGTGTCTAACCAATAACGCCTCATAATCAACTCCCCTCGGTGGGTATGTACCATCAAGCCGGTAAGATAAGTACTTTAAAAATCTTTTCTGGATTCTCTCCAGAAACAAACTCTGATAAATATAGCACGGATACCATACCACCGAGGCATACTCAAGCTTAGTGCGGACAAAAGCATAATACAATATAAAACCTTGACAGCCGCAATGTTATTAACAAAACGCACAAGGAAACCCAAAGCACGTGATGCCGTAGCACATATAATAGTGATGTGATCTGTAAATTCCAATCTGGTGTCAAACAAGACCCCAAGATCCATAATTCCCGACTTCCTCAGAATGACAGTGTGATCAATGGTGTACTGACTAATAAGGGGATTATTGCTTTTAGTAAAAGTGACAACAGCACACTTATCGACATTAATAGTAATATCATTCTGCACACACCAACCACTAATTGTATTAAGATTATGCTGCAGTATCTGGCAATCGTCATAGGATGTTATCCTAGAAAAAATTTTTAAATCGTCAGCATATGCCAGGGAATTACATGTAAGTAATTTGAACAGATCGTTAATGAAAACATTAAACAATAAGGGTCCCAAAGTGGATCCCTGTGGAACTCCAGAAGAAGCAGTATATACATCTGAGGAAAATCCATTATACGAAACATAGCAACTTCTGTTAAGTAAATATGAAGAGACCAAATCAATTACATAATGGCAAAATCCAAAGCTGAATATTTTAGAAAGTAATACTGAATGGTTAATTGTATCGAAAGCCTTAGCAAAATCAGTATAAACGACATCCACTTGCTGTCTATTGTCCATTGACTCACTAATAAATTGTGTTATTTCCACTAAGTTGGAAACAGTAGATCTACCCGCAGTAAAACTATGCTGCTGGAGAGAAATAAAGGGTTTCAAACATTTAGTAAGTTTTTGGTGGAGAATATAATCAAAAATCTTAGCAAAATTAGACAGAATACTAATTGGTCGATAATTATAGAGAGAACAACGATCACCTTTTTTAAAGGATATCCAGAAAAGGAATCCTATTATTAATTCCATTTCTATGGTGAACTTGATGGAATTTTCTATGCTGTTTAGTGCTGTAGGAATCTGTTTATCGTGTCTTCCTCATGCGACCAAATGACGAAGGTTTCGTCAACGTCTCTAAGCCACAGCTATTGCCTAGTATTGGAGACGACCGAGAACCCATAGCTGTACCTGGAAGTATGTTGTATTGACGCAAATGGATAGTAGGTCTATAATAGTTTCTACGCTCAGGGTTGTTCTTTCATGTAGTGTGGTATCTAGGGAGAGTCTATTTTCAACTATTGCTAGTGTCGATTGGGTTGATAATTGGCTGGTGTAAAGTTAATATATCAATCTTGCTTATAAACTTTTAAATTTGATTTGGTTAAAGTGTTCTATATAAATTGCTGAATGTGTTTTACCTGATATCGGCTTGATTCTGGTTTGGCTAATCCATATACAGCACGTCGATTCTCTCGGATGGTGTGAATTACCGCGTAGATAGAAACAGAATCTAGAGTAAGCCTATGCTTTATTAATTGATTAGGAAAAATTGACTTGTATTTGTACAGTCCTTTGTATATTTTAGATTCAACAGTTAATGTGGAACCTCTTTGCAGTTGTTCATATTTTCCTGCCCTTAGAACATCTCAAATTTTATTATTGTATGTTAAAGGTAATGCAACAGTTATAATGGGCGTTATAACTGTTGCATTACCTTTATTCGCATGAAGGATTTTAATTGATCTATCCATTCTTAGTTCTCTAAATCTAAGCTGCCCTGGCTTTATGATATTATTTTTAATCTGTCTAAGCTTTGCCTTTTCTATTACTATTCTGGTTCTCAAATAGTATAATATTTTATTCTTCCGCTGTCTCTGGAAATTCTATCTTCTGTGCGGCCGTTTCCATTGCCAGTATTATACCTAATGTTGGTATTTCCTTGGGGCTACAGCGAATTTCATCCCTCTATTGAGCACTTATTACTAGCACTAATTTCATTTTCCCTCTTTAACTTCCTGTACACTGTTCCTTAATTCTGGCTTTTGCAAGTTGATAATTAATTCTTTCCCTAACTAGTGCATTACTAAATTTTTCTGAATCCTCTTAGCTCGATTGCTTGCGATTGGAGATTGAACTATTAACCCTCTTAGGATGATGTTGTTTTGCCTTCCTTTGCATAAGAAGGTAAGATGGTTTGCTTGCTTCTCAAGCTTGATCGTAATCATTTCGTACTGTCTCAAAACCTGTTTAATTAACCTATATCAAATTTCTAACTCGTGACGTGTAATTATTGGCGATAGATTGCAATGCAAGTTGCTATTTTGGCTATTTCCATCATTTATGGAATAATGATATTCCGACATATCAGTAGTTAATCTACAATTATACGTCACGAGTTTCATAAGTTTATTATACTATATTTGCATTAATATTTTATTCAAGTTTCTTCCACGGACTAAGCTGATTTTAAGGCGCGTACTAACTATATTCTCAATGCTACAATATAGACAGCAAGGTCAAGCGTGCGGATAAACACAACCATTGACGGCATGGAGAGACAATATAAAGAATTGTTACTAATGACTGAAATTTGAGACATAAGGGAAGGATAGAAAGAGTACCACGATTACTGAAAGTAAATTAAATGTCAAAATGCGAGGAAGTAAGAGAACTGCCTACGGGAACAGAGATATTAGTAATAAAAAGTACCACAGCAGGCAAAAAAAAATGAAGAAGGCAAACGATAAGATGATGGACTTTATAAAACAAAAATTAAACATTGATACAAAAATAAGGGAATACGCAAAAAACTGGAACTATAAAATATATACTGGGAATGTTACTAAATAAATTAAAGGTACTTAAAAATAAAAATAAATTAAGAAATCAAAAGGTCAAGTTGTCTATATAGATGACAGGTTAACAAAAAAAAGAACAGATGCAAAGGATGATAAACGAAAGAAGGGAAGAAAAAGGAAAAACAGGATAGCCGGTTATAAAAATATAATCAATAATAACAGTAAATAGATCTATTTACAACACATTAATGTTGTTGTAAATAGATGAAGACACTAAAGGTTTTTCCCTTGTCGCTATTCAAGTGATAATGTACATTATTATTTGTTTATATTCCTTTAACGTTATTCTAAGTATTTCAATAACTAACTGCCTGAATAATGAGCTTGTAATCTACTACCCACTTCTTTCTCCTTTTAATGGGTACGTCATAAGATTAGAGGCTTAAATACAGTGGGCGTTGCAGCTTTTTTTTTTCGTTTACCAAACGTCAGACGGTACAGTTCGTCTATCAAAAATACAATTCAGGTGGGATGTCGTATTGGCATTGTTCTTGACAGAAAGGATTTTTCTCACAATTAAATGTCGGAAAAAGAGATACTAATTGATTAAATTTATCGATTTGTGACACAGTTTGTGGTGAAAAACAGTAAAAAAATTATGCAATTTTGCCGAACAGGACGTCCTTCGTAGAATGCAGTTCTACTAATTGACACGAAGCTTAAATTAGTTAATTTAACTCTCTGTTGTAACTCAAGGAATGAAACCTAAAGCACAGTATTTTATTTGTCTAATGGATTTTTTCCTTACCTTTTACATTTTCATTGTAGGGTCCATATATGTGATATAGTTTTTTTTCCCTTATATGTCGAGCACGTGTCACAAAACCGAATGCAAATGTGAAGCAGCTTATTAGAGCCCAAATCTGGTTTACGAAGTGCTTAGTTCAGATATGCGAAGATTATTTTATGTTTATCGAATCACTAAGAGTTAAAGGACTGCTAATTGAAGACAGCACTTTAGCTTCAACTTAGTTATTTAATTACTAAAGAGCTGCTATAATTGTTCGTTATCTATTACTATATTCAATAATTTAACGTAGTCATTCACTAATTAAGCAGCTAGTATCAGTGTTTGGTATCTATATACATGCAGTAATTGTAACGTAGCTGATCACTTGTTTGACAACTGCTACAATTGCTTATTAATTATATACAGTTAATAGAGTCTTAATGTAGTTATTCATTCGGTGGACAGCGGCTGTAATTGTATGATATTTATATACGCTCACCAGTCTTGACGTAGTTATTGTTATTTTGCAAACCACAGACTATCAATTATTTTATTAATTGTCTTTTCCCGATTGTCTCCATCCTTAGTGTCTTCCTTCTGTTGTACATAATCCGTCAGTAAACAGTCTGAACATTTTGAATGTGCTTATTATATAGCACATGTGTAATTATTTTTATAACAACAATGCAAACGAATCTATTGTGAACTGAGTACGTATTCAAGCCCTTATATGTAAAATTTTTTTTCTTAATATCTTAATATATTCACTGCATATTAAATTTTTTCTGATTCTTGTAATTATTGAAACTATTATTTTTTTTCTTAGTTGAGTAAAGAATATTAAGGCTATTTTGACACATATACTAACATAAAACTAAAATTACGCCACTGCTGTTAATATTTTAATTATTTGTTATTAGTAGAGCACGGAATTATATGCATTAAAAAACCTGAAAATATGCGCATATATATGCTCAATATTTTATTTAATTATGCAACAGTTTTTTAAAAAGTATGCAACAATTTAGTTAAATATGCACTGATTGTATTTAAAAATAATTGACGTACAAAAACACAATAGAACTACAAAATTTATTTAAACAAGTTATTTGTATTACAAAAGATAAATTAATAAATTAATGTAAAGTACAAACCTACAAACTATAAAATATTACATTTTATTTTCTATAATATTGTAAATATTGACAATCATATATTTCTCTAAATTTTCCACAAGAAACGATTCTCTTCGATCAGATAACAAATTTTTATATATAGAAAAACTTCTTTCTACATCAACAGAAGTGGTTGGTGAAAACTTAAATTTGCATATAGTGGTGGCATCCATTGTTACAGAAGGCTCATAATTTCCATTTAAAATATTTGAAATTTTAGTAAGTTCATCAACGTTCATTAACGTTTCCGTAATAAAGCTAAAATTCGCTTAGATAAATGCTAGTTGTTGACTTAATGTAGGAATATTTAAAATATTTTTACACTCTTTAATAGCTGCGGAATCATCAGAAAATTTTGACACTAACACTGCAATATCATTCAAATAATTTGCATAAAAAAATGCGGCCTCTAGCCACGTACCCCACCTCGTAATTATTGGCTGAAGTGGCAAAAAAGTATTAGGTAAACTGTCTTTGTACATTTGTATTTGAAGGAGTGCTTTTACAAATATTTTCTTGACCGTATTGATTAAACAATTTACATCTGGATATTGGTTACGAATTTCTATTCACGCCATGAGCTAAGCATATTCTATTCACGCCATGAGCTAAGCATGTGACATGTATCATTTTTGAATAAAATACTTTTAGAGTTTGTGCAGATTTGGCCATGTAGTAGCAGCGTCTGACAACATCAATAAAACCTTTTCAGTAGGGACAGCATTGGGCAAATAGAAACTTGTTAATACTTCGTTTATAAACTGTGACATAGTTACATTATTGGATTCCTCTAATTGTTTCAAACCAATTAAATACGCTTGACCAGGAACGTTTTCACTCAGTACACCTATTAATAAATCGGCCACAAGTGTCAGTTGTTTCGTCGACTATAAAATAAATATAATTGTTTCCAATTAACTCCTTAATTTCACTCATGGTTTTTTCGAAAACATTGTTTATATATTTTTTTCTAAAGATACTTTCATCTGGTACTGCTCTACCACAATACTTCTCTAAAAGCGCTTTAAAAGTTGGATTTTGTAAGTTCATAAGCTGAATATTGGCACTGACAAAGGCTTCACATAAATCAAAATTGAATTCTTCTCTATTTTCACAGACTGATGCCGAAGAAATTGTTTCATTAAGCGTTAATTGTTTTGTATTTTTCATTTTCTTCTTTTATTTTGTATGCGATGCTGTAGCAATATGTTGTGTAATTTGAAATTTTTTATCACATGGAATCTATTAATTCGAAAACTGTTTTGGTATCATATACAAATAAACAATAATATAAAGTAAACTTACTGTTTTGCTGCCATATCGACAAAACACCTGGTTTAAATTTAAACAAAGTTCTGGATAATCCTTTATCCATGTAGCTATCAAAGACTGTGTTGGTTGCATTATTACTTCGTTTTAAAAACAACGACTGACCCCTGACAAATCCAAAATGAAACTGAAAGACAACCGATGGCAGTGGGACTCGTAGAGAAAATAGGGGAATCCCAGTTTTTGCCGATGCGATACCGGGCGGTTTGTAAAATGTAGGGCAAACCCCAGTTGTCAAAATGCAGTGTGGGCAATATTTGCTTTATTTAATTTAACAAAAAATATAAATTATACAAATATGCACGTATATGCATTTTATTCTGATTTATGCATCAATTTCCGAAAATATGCAAAATATGCAAAATGAAAATCGGTTTTTTACATTTGTTTTTGTTTAATTCGTGTAGATACGAGAACAATTTCTTAGCATATCGATATTATAGAAAATGTAAATGCATATAATTCTGTGCTTTAGTTATTAGTAGTTCGAATAAACTGATAATTTGTTTTCCTAATCGAGCGGTTTTTACTTTTTTGTTTTGTCTTCTCTCTTTAATTAAATTGCAATTGAGGCTTTCTAGTCGCCCGAAACGTTACAATAACACGTATTGGCAGTGTTGACACATAACCTCTAGAGGATTCAATACTGTGGCGCCCTCTATAGGATATTTCCCCTCCTAACCCTCCGAGTGATACCGACTAGTTCAGCCCTAAAAGTAACTAAGGATATTTGTTAAGATAAGCAATACGGGCTCTAGTGATTATCTACACAAATGTGAGGAGTGGCGTAGCAAAGTCACCAACCCTCAACATATAAGGATTATCCACAGACTGTCAATCGAAACATTAGGTGGCATCTTACAGTCAAAGAATTTAAGGAAAGCAAACAATTGCAACAATTTTGATATCAACAGCAACATGATAAAGTGATTTGATTCAAATATTAATAAATTATAAATGTTTAAATTCAATTGAATATCTTCTACATACCTAGTCAAGTCATAAATACTGGTACACAACTGAACGCACTCATTACAAATGCAACACTGGGCGCATCCATTTCGTATTGATTGCGATTTGACAGTTGACATTTATGCTTCATTGTGACGTAAAAAGTTTTTGACATTAATTGTTTACAATCATGGAATGGGGCGACATCGAAAATCGTATCGTTGTAGTTGGCCTACTAAAATGCAACATGGAAAAAGGTAATATCTTTAGGACGTTGCGACCGCTTGGAATCACTCGCAATTTTGTGTATCGTGCTGTGAAGTCATAGATCCGGCCGTCCGCGCACTGTGAGAACTCCGAATGCGATCAAAGCCGTGAAGAAACGAATCGACCGAAAACCGCTGCGAAAACAGAAAATCTTGTCGCGGGAAATGCAAATTTCGCAAAAATCCATGTCTCGCATTATCAAAGAAAATTTGGGACAGACAAATTCTGTATACTGACGAGAAAATTTTCACCGTAGAAGAATTGTTCAATAAACTGAACGATCGTGTGTATGCTCGGTCATCTAGAGAAGCATTCCAACTCATTCCGAGGGTTCAAAGAGACCACCATCCCGCGTCTGTAATGGTATGATGGGAAGTGAGCTACGATGGCGTTACCAAGCTCCATTTTTGCGAGAAAGGAGTAAAAACATCGGCCAAAGTATATCAATCGACCGTCTTGGAGAACCCATTGTGAAGCCTCTCAACTAATCAATATTCACCAATAAGCCATGGACTTTCCAGCAAGACTCTCTGTTTCAGCTCACAAAGCAAAAACGACTCAACTGTGATGATTGGCCAGCTGGTAGTCTAGACCTCAACCCGTTGGATTACAAGTTGTGGTCCGGCCACATCCTCTCAAGTCGTGCTGGAAGGCAAATGGAAGTCATTTCGAATAAGTTGTTCTAAGATTTGTAGCCATTGAATAACCCAATAGAAACAAAAAAAAATTTTTTTAAATATTAATTCGTTTTCATTTGGCGTCGATTTTTCTGTGTATAAGTTTTTATGACTTGACTAGGTAAATATTCAACACATATGTTATACCACATTGTGCTGTGCTGTACTTCCTATAAATACCAAATTTTAATAGTAGGCGATTAGTATATTAGGTATGGTTTCATGTTATGTAAATTCTAAATATTGAATTTATATATATATATATATATATATATATATATATATATATATATATATATATATATATATATATATATATATATATATATATATATATATATATATATATATATATATATATATATATATATATATATATATATATATATATATATATATATATATATATATATATATATATATATATATATATATATATATATATATATATATATATATATATATATATATATATATATATATATATATATATATATATATATATATATATATATATATATATATATATATATATATATATATATATATATATATATATATATATATATATATATATATATATATATATATATATATATATATATATATATATATATATATATATATATATATATATATATATATATATATATATATATATATATATATATATATATATATATATATATATATATATATATATATATATATATATATATATATATATATATATATATATATATATATATATATATATATATATATATATATATATATATATATATATATATCTGTTTTTTTCTATGCTATTTTAAAATAAAATGTTCCTCTCACATAGTGTAGTTTCATATATTGATAACCCGTAACACAACTATGTAATATTGGTACTCAAGTCAGGTCCAAGGTAATCTAGGGAAATTTCATTAGAAAGTCTGGAAAAATTAAAAAAAAAATCATTCGCAGCACTGAATTATACTCATATTTTTCGAACAACCTGTCGAACCAATCAATTAAATTTCCACGTGAATTACCCATTTTCAAAATTTACTAAGCCGATTAGTATCAATAATTATTTTAAATATTTCGTACAGAAATAAGCGATTATTTAATAATACACTAAACACTATCTTCCAATCAGTTCGTCTTAATTCAAATTCATACGTCAAAATTGATTAAATTTTGTCTTATAAGGGTACATTTCTTTTATCACGCAGTATTTTGTAGATTTTGTCATATCAATAAAAAATCAATTTTTAGATTATTTAAATTTATTTTTAAATGATAATTACAATAACTGTTGAAAATGTCATCTACAAATTAATGAAATACAAATTTAAAAGTTAAAACAGGATTTATTAATATAAGTAAACCACGTCCAACAATAATTATATATCCGCATACACATACATACATACCATGTCTATGATTCTTAGTAAATAAATTTACGAGTAGTTTTAATTGCAATTAAGTATAATATGAGCTGACGTATTATAAATGCTATACGTATTGTGCCTAGCATGTATTGTTTATTCAATGTTTTCATATCTTTGTATAATACACTTGCATTTTCACACATATGTAGATATTACCAAACAAGTTATGAGGTATGTTATACCACATTGCTTGATAATTACAATAATTATTTTTCATTAGTTAGCATAAACTGAATTTTCAGAATTATAGTTAATCTAAGTATTACTCATTATAAACATATTGCACTTATAATACTTTTCAGAGACACAAGTTTTCAATGTTAATCTTATCTGAACGATTTTGATTTGCCATTACTTATGTACATAGCAAGTATTTTAAAAAAATTATTTGAGAAATTACGTTACTTACCTCCTAATATATCCAAAGCAGCAGGTACGTAATAATCTAACGTTAACTGAATTACAAACGAAATACTACATGTTAAAAACAATATAAGTGATAAAATTAAATAAAATATATTCATTTTGTAATCATGCACTCCTAACACTAATCCATGAAAAAAAATAAAAATAAATTAAATCGATTTTCCAATCGGCAACTAATGCGAGTAGATACTAGACATAGTACAAGTCAATTATCAGATATGTACAATCGTTAGCCTAAAATAAACAGATGGCGTAACGTATATACTGTTGTCAGGTTGGCCTAACAAGTTAGATAATTACATAGTATTTATAAAAGTTTATTTTGTGACAGTAATTACAACTAAAATTTATTAAAGCATTTATGTTTAATATACTCACCCATGTACATTGTACGTGTATTTCATTAATGTCAATTTGCCTGAAATTTTAATAATTATTGAAGTGTTGAAAGTTAATATACATATATGGATATTGGTAGATGTACAGAAAACATTTAATTACATTTTTGTTTAATACTTTGTTCAGTATGTTAATTCGTGTTTTATGTTTGATAAGCATACACTTATAAAGCATTGTAGCAGTACTTTTTTATTTTGTAAATACGTAACTAGATTAAAAATACCTATTTTTAAATTTATAAACCAAAGACATAATTTCTCTCAGCACGAAAATAAATCTCGCAAATGACTTCATTTTTTAGTTGGAAAAAAAACAGACCCGCAACCATTACATCATTAATAAGTAATTGCAAGTCTAGATACAAATTACTTAGTAGTAATAATGGTTTAAAATAATAAAATTCTGTATTAATTCAAGACGACTTTTAACTTGTTTTAATCGTTAGCATTTTATTAATTAATTGTTAAAACGTTCGACATATTTTTGGTTTATTGTATCCATTAATCCATTATTATTATTGTAAGGTTGGAATTAAAGCCACCCAATGAGCTCTATAGATTCAGAATAAAGGTACATCAAGTCCCTTTACGCGTGCTTTGTAAGTTGCTAGGCGTCAATTTTTTTTCAACTATTTTTCTTTGTTCTCTTATAATTCTTATGCTTCGTATATCTTTAATTACTTTTTATCCTGACCCCCGATCCTCTGGTTTCCAATGTGTTATTCATTACTGATTTGGTTTGACGCTTAATATGACTATACAATATTAAACTTTTCAATTACTATACTGTGTTTCAAAAAGAGAGAGACAAATTTCTGAACACTCTCCAAGCCTAAATTACGAAATTACAAAATTCATAAAAATTTGAATAAAATGTAAATGCATCAGTAGTATTGTTATATATTCCATACATAAAAATTTGTTGTTTTTATGTGTGTAGATAAAATATTTGTTTAGAAAACACATGTAATTTTATTTATTAGTTTAAAAAAGTTCAAATACTACGTCATTATATATATGACTATGTGATTTTGCCTTGCTCTCAAGCAACGGGAAGTAACTGTCATGTGGTCTGCTAAGAAATTTGTCTTTCTCTTTTTGAAATACAGTATAAAATATATTACTATCTTGTTTGATTTTTAGTATTTTTTGAATCTTGTAGTTTGTTAATCTTTTATATTTCTCTCCATTGATTTTCTTCGCTACATATTTCTTGCTTTTCTTTTTAAAAAATAGACTTTCTTCATCCTTTGTGTCTTTTACTTTTTTTACTTGGATGTTTTGTATTCATTATCCGTTTATGTTCTTCTGTTTCCAAAAATTTTAAATTTTCGCAATTTTATACTTTCCAATTTTTATAACTCATGTTTATTTAGATTTTTTGTGCTTCTTTACTAACCATTTCTATTGTTTTTTTTAAACATTTCCTATCTACTTATCACAGCAATGGTACCCGTATAAACTACCACCCAATTAGATTTTACTATACTTTTATTTTACTATTTTTTATTATTTCTTCCATCGTTATATTAAATAGTATCGTCGATAACTACGATACTTCTGTATTATTATTTGTTAATTATTGACACATTTATAACGACAAGAACACAGTTCGCTGTTGAGGGCCGATATTACTTAGTGAAACAAGTGCGATAAGAATAGTTGTAAAACAAAAAATTCAAAACATTTAAACAACATTTGGCTTTCTTCGGTTGCCTTTTAACTTCTTCCTATTTTACCAACAGCTACATAGCAAAGTCCCACACGGACACTTCAAGATTAAGCGATAAATTTTGTATACTTTTTTAAATTTTATCATTATCAATTATATTCTGTCTCCTTTCGTAAGAATTGGTATTACACATATTGTTACGCTCCGCATATATAATAATTCTTTATATCATGTTTTCTAAATTAATTTATTTTAATTTAAAAATAATTCGATTTTGAACTATTAAATTATTATTTACTACTTATTATCTTGACATTATTTGTCCCTTATAAATACATTCGGATGCGAGATCTTTTGTTTTCGTCACGTACAGGTCAGGCTGTAATAAAACAAACCGTCGTTTTCTAAGAAACAGAGCTTTACGAACCTTTTCTTGGAATAATAACTTTCCATTGACACATTTAATATTAATTCTATTGTATTGATTTCTAAATGCAATTAGGGATTCACATATTAATCCTTCTTTTTCTCACACAGAATACATGTCTATTATTCTGTCTAGAAATTGACATCGTAATTTTAATTTATGCTAATATCTTTAGCGCGCCAATTTCTAGCGTTCCTATTCTCTTCTCCAATTGGTTAATTCAAGCATGACCCCTATCCCACCCTTTAACCTATGGGTTGTTTTTTTAAAAGCACCCGCGTGTAAGACACAGAGACTTCTATTCCGGCCATCTCCAAGTCCACACGCATCATTTCCGCGAAGTTGGTACAGTTAATTTTCTAACACAGTGTCCACGTGTTTATTTGGGACCGCGAAATATACAGAACATCCTGACCCAGGATATATACACACACAAACCGCAAGTATTTTACGTATCGTCCGATACATATTTTAATCTAACGCTTTTTATATTTTATTAAACAGCTTTATATTTCTATATTTACTTTTAGTACAGCTTATCTTGTTTTATTTGTTGCTCTCGATCTTATTAATTATCTTTATTTAATATATTCAAGCTTTAAGAATTAGTGAATAAAATTTTAAGGGCAATCCTGTCGTTTCATTTCCACTAATAATCTTTCTTTCAGCTTGGCACACGTCCTGGACTTTTGATGCTTATTCTACACAATTACTAATTATTAACACCTTAGATTACATTACATTATACTTCTTTTTTATTTGCATTTATCACAGCGCTTCGGCTAGCCGGACACGCGCTCGTAATAAATTTACTAACCATCACGTGCAAATAAATATTCTCTATTAAATAATATCTCTATTATTATTTAGTTGTATTAATTAAGGGGACATTTAACCCCTTAACACGTCACACATAACAAACAGCATTTAAACTGTTGCAAATACTTTGCGTATTAGATTCATTAAATTTTTGGCATGAGATTTTGTTTAAAGTTCATCTTTAGCACGCTTGTGATTTACTGCTTGCCACAAATATTTTATTTGATTGACTATGTTTAACTTTTTGATTAAAATATTCCCGTTTTGTGTCAATAATGTAGTGTGTTTTTTTAAGGTGGAGAATTTTAAATTGAAATAAAACACAGAAAAATATTTTTAATATCCATGAAATTGGCTTTATTTAAAAGATAATTTTATGGCATTAATGTTTTAATATGATTTCGGACATATGGAGGCCTCGGTTGGCTCGTACATGGCATAATCTGTCCAATTTTCACGCATTCATCGCAGTAAATCAGGCTGTATTTCGTCAATATCACGTTAAATATTGGCTATCAAGTGCTCAATTGTTTCATGTTTATCAGCGTAGACATGCGACTTTACATATCACCAGAGAAAATAATTTAATGGCGTCAAAATCGCTGGGACGAGATGGCTAGTAAACAGGTCCATTTCGTAAAATTAATCGTTCGTCAAAGGTTTTTTTGAGTAAATTAATTCTATCGCGAGCCGTGTGGCATGTGGCGCCATCCTTCTGAAACCACATATCTGCAACATTAATGCCTTGCAATCGAGGCACGAAAAAATTAGTAATCATGTCTGCTGCTTACCCTTGACTGTAACGATCTGACCATCATCATTTTTAAAGACATATGGACCAATGATTCCACCGGCCCATAAAGCGCACCAAATTAATGTAATGGTGTTTCGACACTGGCTTGTGGAGTATCATCGCTCCAAATGTGACAATTCTGCTTATTGATATGAACAATTGACTCAACAAAATTTTCGAATAAAATTGTGGATCAATAGCAATGTTTCCTTCGACCCATTCACCAAATGTACGTCGTGAACGATGATCGCGTGGCTTCATTTCCTCTACAAGTTGAATCTTGGATGCACGTAAACCAAGAAAGTGGATGGACGCAAATTTAATTGTTGAGCACAATGACGAATTGACGCATTTGGATCATCAACACTTCGCTGCACACCATTAACCGGTTAATGTATGCGCACTGTACGACGTCTTACGAGATGCGTATTATCGTTTAGAGTAAACGTATTGCATCCATAATTTCTCGAATTAATTGCTCTGATGGACGTACATAAGTATAAACGCACAGAAACACTGCATATTCGTGTTTTATTATCTCTAATGTATAGCTAAAAAAGAAAAGAATACGTAATATTAATACATTTTAATAACATTTCTTTGTACCATAAAATGCACGTAAAGCGCGATGAGTTTCTCGAATTGATCCAATTTGACCAATTTGCAAATGTTGCTCCAGCGTGAGTCTATTCATCATGAATTGCCAAACCTAGCTAACTCCAAAACAATCGAAAACTGTCAAATTGGCTATCACAGAAAACAGTATTGCCAATTTTTTGGTACATTTGAGTTTTTGACTCATTAATTTAAGTAATGAAAGATATTAAAAATAACATCTTCCGTCAGTCGATAACTTTTATTCTTACACCGTTGCTTAATTATTTTATACAGACATTATTCAAGCACCAGTTTAAGCTAGATATGAAATCATCATACATGTCATCGATATCGTCATGAATTAAGACTGGGGGTTAATCACATGTCTGTATCAAATCGCGCAGATATCCAAGATTAGCTAAACTAAGATCCTCAATAAAATTTATTATTTTGTTACAATACTATCGCATTTGTGTGTTAAGGACTGAATTCTAACACTAAAAATACGACTCAATTTATCTGCAATATTAAGTTGTTCTATTTCAGAAAATATTAGGGATTCAGGAAGAGCTAACTCCAAAACAATCGAAAACTGTCAAATTGGCTATCACAGAAAACAATATTGCCAATTTTTTGGTACATTTGAGTTTTTGACTCATTAATTTAAGTAATGAAAGATATTAAAAATAACATCTTCCGTCAGTCGATAATTTTTATTCTTACACCGTTGCTTAATTATTTTATACAGACATTATTCAAGCACCAGTTTAAGCTAGATATGAAATCATCATACATGTCATCGATATCGTCATGAATTAAGACTGGGGGTTAATCACATGTCTGTATTAAATCGCGCAGATATCCAAGATTAGCTAAACTAAGATTCTCAATAAAATTTATTATTTTGTTACAATACTATCGCATTTGTGTGTTAAGGACTGAATTCTAACATTAAAAATACGACTCAATTTATCTGCAATATTAAGTTGTTCTATTTCAGAAAATATTAGGGATTCAGGAAGATTGGTAACCATATAGTCAACACCAGTAATTGATGTATTCAAATCCGAATATTTATATATTCTAGTAGGCGCTTTAGTTGTACACCCTAGAAAATGTTGGGTAGGCTGGTCATATTTGTGAATGATTTCAACCCGTCTATGTTTAGATCTTGGCAAATAACTATTTTGTTGCAGCAAATATTCACTTTTCTTAAACACGAGACCAACTTATCGCAGAATTCGACAATAGTTATTTTTGTGATTTATATGGTGTTATTATACAGCCTTTTTAATTATTAAATTTAAATAAACCACCACATATCTCAAAATCGATATAAAACTGTATAAACTTTAGAATGAACATAAGTCATTTAAAAATCCAATAGATTTCACATTTACATCACAACACGAAAACATAGCAACACCACCAATGCTATAGTAATAAACCAGCCTATAGTTGTTAATATTAATTACAAATTGAATTCCTTTGTCTTTGGGTTTTTCGGCCATTAAGCATAATAAATCACTTATATATTAACGATGTTTCGGGGTTTTCCCTATCTTTTTCAAGTTATTTATTTAATTTTTTTCTTTTAACATTTTTTTCCCATTGTTGACGGAACCATAATGAACACAATAGCTACGTCGGTTCCGTACATAAGTATAAACGCACAGAAACACAGCATATTTGTGTTTAATTATCTCTAATGCATAGAAAGAATAAAACGGCCAACATATTAAAAAAGAAAAGAATACGTAATATTAATACATTTTAACATTTCTTTGCACAAATATTCAGATATACAAAATATAAAGGTTTTTTTTTCTCGTAGCATCACTTGCATATTGTATTTCTACATTACTAACCTTATTTAGCAAGGTTTGTACATTTATATGTATTATTTTAAAATCCTATTATATGTGCAGTGGTAACAGAAACTACTTACTAGTCATAGTTAGAGGAGATAAAAAATCAACATGTTGAAAAGTATTATTCAACATGTTGATTTTTTATATTTTCAATTGCATGAATCCAGGTTCATAAAAAGACAGGACATCGCAGTCAAACCGCTTCAATTTATTTCGCATTTCAATGTTAAATTTTTAAAACTAAGGCTTTCAACCTGAACCTGAAACATTTCAATTGCTGAAAAATTCATTCGTTTAACTGAATTTATCCTTAAAAGGTTTGTCTACATGTGCTACAAAAAGGCTTAAATACTGTTACTGTATGTTACTACTTCATTTAGTTTTAATGTAATACCTTGCTAATAATTTAATTTATATTGCAAATAAATAATTTTTTATTTAAACTAGTATTTTCATCAGAGAAATTTTCAACATCGTTATTTTGGTCAGTCAATCTGTTATGTTACACAACCAATATATAGTCCAGGAAACTTTTGCTTCTATCTTCATCAGCAGAAGCATGTGTTATATACAATAGTTAGTATTATGTGATCGTTTGGCATTTATTAATGAGATAGGTGGTTTATTTAAAGTTTTGGACCCTGTTCTTACCTTAGGACTAAAAGAAAAACAACCCAAGAAAAGGGAAAACAACAAGGACGTTCTGAACAGCTAGTGCCAGATCATGCTGAGTAATTATTCACAAATGAACAGGACAAACGCACAATTTAATTTTTGTTGTTTTTTTAAATTATGGAAAAATAAAAAAAATTAGGGTATTGTAACGTGTTCTATATTTATGCAACTGCCTGACAGCGTCGCAATACCGTTCCGGCATTTGCACGAGCCCAACTTGCACTTATACTTAGTAAATTCTATACATACTTTTAAACAAGTTAGAAGATAAATTTCCTTCTTAATGAAAACAATAATAATAACAATACTTTTAAATCGTTGAAAGGGATCCTTCATTAATAACAAATAATTCAGTTGGTGCTAATGCAAAATACCTAGGAACCTGTTATAAGTTGGTAGTCGTGCCACATGACATCACGAAATAGACAGTCTGCAATTCAAACATAGCAACACGCAGACTAACCTCGAAGTAGCTATCTAATACCGTATTCGGGCTCATAATATTCATGTAATTGATTTATCCATAGTATCATACTACTACCACAAAATTTAAACTGTTTCTTATCGCGTGAGCGAAAAGAAATTTACGCTCTACTGCTTTTTGTTGTGATTAGTGTATTCATTTGCTGTGTTCCAAAATAACAAAACCTTCGAGAAAAATTATATGCAAAATTATTTACAACTTTAACAATCCAATATAAAGTCCGTGATACATTATTGGAAATTATTAAATAAAAATAATATCAAAACATCGCTTAATTTTACCCAAACAGCTGTTTATAAGCCAACAAAACAACATTACTTGCTACTTACAAATGTGAACATGAGTAAAACTAATAATTTCTGTGATTTTAATTAACGATAGCATAGCAGAAAGTAATTTTCAATATACTTCTATTTTCATAAATCGAAAACAGGAAATTTGTATTCTTCACGCAAGAATCGGTCATCAGTCATCACGGGGTCTGAGCGATTAATGCAATTTGAAACAAGGATGATAACTTTGATATCGCCGTGCAGCTTGATATCAACCCCTATCTAACCCGACTGCGCGTTTCAGATGGCGGTCAATATGCTACGTCGATCGATCAAACAAGGAACGCGCTTTCGAAGATTCCAGCCAAGATTACATATATGCAAAATACAAGTGCTCAAAAATGAAATAGCAAATATTAACACAATATAAACTGGAAATATCTGTAGATAGCGTCTTACTTCCTCGACGACAAATTCTGTGGATAGACTTCTGTGCGAGACGGAGACACTTCGCCCAAGAGCAGAACAGGGGACAGAAGAAGGGCTGCAGTTAAACCTGAACGCCTGGAATGGCGTTCCGATGGTTTAACCACAAGAGGATCCAATGTACGGACACCAGATACTGCGTCCCGGCGACATTCAAGAAGAAGGAAGAGATGGGCGAAGTTATGTTCAAGGTGAATTTCATCCAAAACCGGTCTATTAGTTGAGACAAAAAACAAGAGTTTCGTGACGTATGCGAGTAGTAAATTTTTTTGACATAGACATTCGTTGCTCAAACCATCCATTAAAATATTGAAAACTATTTTAATACCTCAGTATTTCAAATAAATTTCAATTTCTTAATTAACCTAAGCCACTAGACACATTATCCAAGTTAACAAATTAATAAAATAATTGTATTTTAATCATTATCTTACAACTAAATACACATTATAGTTCTGTTCTGAGTGACTGGAAACATTCTCAAGGTCCATGAGCACAAAACGCGCACTAACACTAGCCAACTGACCAACAGAGGTTCGATACATTATGGGAATTATTATGTACAGATGATAGTAATGATTATTTTACTAAATGCAGTATTTTCCCATAAAACATAAGAAATCCTCAAATTATGTGGTACCCAACGTAAACATAGCTTCTTACGGCTAAATGTTCATGCAGGATCTTATGCACGCTGATATTACTAATATCTAGAGATGCCTCAATCTCACGGTATATCACATGACGGTCTTGAATTATCAATTCAGACACTGCATTATTATTTTCCGACACAACATTTGTGGGACGACCTTCACGAAATTCATCGTCCAAAGAACGCCGTCCAAGTTTGAATTCACTAACCCACGATATACTGTACTTTTCGATGGTGCTTCATCACCATATAAAGAATTCATCAGCTCGTTGATGCAATCTTGTTGAGATAATCCACGCCGAATGTTATGAAAAATAATTGCGCGAAAATGTTCGCGAGTTAATTCCATTTTTTCGCTGACATAAAATTTTCAAGTTAGTGTCAACAATAAAAATAGCGATCGGATAATAAAACTGTCAAGGCAAATATATTGTTAAAAATGACAAACTTCACGATGCAATCATCAGATCGAAGACAACACTACCAGTGGTGCCAGTTTTCGAAATATAAATGGCTACCACCGTACTGTAGCGCAGCCAGAAGGGAGCAAACAACATAGAGTAATCATTGCGCGTCCCTACAAAGTACCTGATACGGTAGCGGAACAAATAGATAGCCGTTTTAGAGCATTTACATGAGTATATGATACTGTAGTGGAGCAAATAGAGAGCCGTTTTACCGCATTTATATAAGTATTCGATACTGTGACAGAGCAAGAAGAGAACGAAGTAAAGACAGGCAAAAGACGAAGTCTTTTAGTTGGTTATCTTGAAACTGCTTCGGAGCAAGCGATACTGTGTCGGAACTCTGATAATATGAAATGGAGGACTTGAAACTGCCAGGAAGGCAATTAAAAGCGAGATTGACAGGAGCTGGTACTTATTTAGATAAACATGATCAAACTGCAAGTAGTGATGAAGTGAGCAAACGTTACGAAAAATTCGTCTTACTATTAAACGAATTTAATAGTATTCAGGACGATATTTTAAAACTGAACGATGAAGAAATCGAATCTACGGAGCGTAATAAATTTGAAAATAAGTATTACAATTATAAGGCACGATTTTTAAAAATATTAGTGAAATCTAACAGAGAAGCTTCTACTAATAATATTGAATTTTTAAATAATGTGAAACTACCTACTACAGCAAAAGGCATCCATGAATATATCTATAAACAAGTTTTCTATATCAAATTCCTACTGCAAAGGTAACCATACCATTTATAAATGTAAGAACTTCCTCGACTTGTCATTTGGCAAAAGAATAGAGAAAATCAAAGCTAAAAGATTATGTCTTAATTGTCTGAAAACGCATCATCAGGCTTTTAAATGCACAGCTAGGGCATGCAAGTTCTGCCAGAAAAATCACAATGATTTACTCCACTTACCCAGAGAAAAAGACATTATGCCAGTTACTGGAGCTGTGCTCAGTGTGTCAAACCATAGCACTCACCACACAAATTGTTATGTGTTATTGGCGACTGCTTTAGTAGATATATTAGATCACAAAGGACGTACACATAAATGTCGAGTTCTTTTAGACTCTGGATCACAATCGAATTTACTTACACGAAAAATGGCAAGCATTCTTAAAATGTCTATAAAAGAGACTAACGTTTCTCTATCGGGAGTGACGCGGTACTCGATAAAGGTCTCCCAAACTGCGAAGGTTTATATACGATCTAAGCATAATAACTTCCAGGCAACATTGGAATATTTAGGGCTTGACAAAATATCCTTTCTGTAGTATCCATAGCACGCGATAGCGTCGAGATACCACCAAACATTAAATTGTCGGATCCTGATGTCAATATATCAAGAGACATAGATATGTTATAGGGGCTGAATTATTTTACAAACTTCAAAGTGTGGGCCAAAACAAAATAGGAGATAAAGGTCTTTATTTGCAGAAAACTTTATTATATTACGCTGGATAGTGTCAGGGAAAATTGTGATACCCCAACATACATCAAATTTGGTGAAATGCAACTCTGTGACACTAAAAGAGGTAAATGACAATTTATGTGAAAAATTTAAAGTAGAAAACCTAACAAGAATGAAATCGTATTCCCAAGAGGGAATATTCGCGATGTCGCGATGGCAATACGTCGTAAGGATTAGGAAAGATTTTTGGAAGCGGTGGCGTATGAAGTATCTGAGCCAACTCCAATGAAGAAGTAACTGGAAATCGAATATCTAGAAGCATATGGTTCCTGAGCAATTAGTAATTAGTTGACGACAACATGCCACCCTACCATTGGACGATGGGCCGAATTTTAGAGACGCATCCGGGAAGAGATAGAGTTGTGCGCGCGGCTACCATAAAGACATCACGTGGTGCAGTGTAAAGACCTGTCATCGAATTGTGCGTGTTTCCGGTATCTGACGATTTATCGCGAGTTCTTTGTCGTTCTGAAGGTGGTATCTTGCAAAGGGGGCGGATATGTTAAAGACAATGTTAAAACTAAAATATTTTATTTTTATTTGGAATGTATATTATGCGTTTTATGTATATTATTATTATGTGTTTCATGATATTGTTTTATGTAATGTCTTTTATATAGTAATTATATTTATTTTTTCTTTTAGTAATATGGAAATTAACGCACATTTACTGACCGGCAGCAATTTTTGTTGTCGTATACACATTGTATGTCAGAGAACCAAGATCGGCCTACCAGACTGGCTGCGACGTTGTTGCTGCCGCATAGTTACGTGACACTTTCCCAATAGGTGCAAGATTGACAGTGTCGAACATTTCCACTCTATTGGGGGTGCATGGGTACCTCGATGCGTTGAACGCGAAGCGAGATATTTTGAACTGTTTCGTTGAGTACGTACTTGAACGTATATTTGTATATTTGTGCGTATAGAACGATTGAACTGCGTTTCTGTTTATTACTTGAACTGTTTTATTTATACTTGTAGAATACATGCATCTCCATATGCGGAACACGTTGATGTTCGAAATAAAATTCTATAAAATATTTATGTGTTTTATTTCAATTAAATAGAGCTCTCAACCCAGGGAGTACCTTAACATGTTGTTTAAAATAAAACCTTATGTCGTCGAGCATCATAATGATACAATTGTATATTTTAGATAACATAGTTCCTGTTAGATTGTCTATAGAATCTTATAAGCCTAAAATAGACTAAATAATTCTGAATTAGTTTAAAATGATATTATGGTGAATGAAAAGGAGTATAGAAAGGAATATTTTGGAGATGTGGGTGAGAGGAGATTTCTAATAGTAAGATAGGAAAACTTGTTAATACGATGAAAATGAAAATTAGGATAAGAATAGAATAGTTTTAATAAGGATATAATTTAAAATAAGAGTTTTAATAGGTAATCGATGTTTATAAAATAAGTGGTAAATAAATATATGGAAAATGCACAAAAATACAGATAACAATATCTGTAGTATAAGAAGTGATAAATATTAAATTATTATGCAAGACTTGGATAAATATTGCTTTTAAAGAATGTTATTATATAAATAAAATTTGCATAATTATAAAAGCAGGGTTGTATTGTGCATTAAAATAAAAGTTTAATGTTAAGAAAATAATATAAACCGGTAAAAACAAGTTTTGAAATCCAAATTAATTATGATCTTGTAATTTTTAATTATAAAATGTACATACTAATCGTTATATTCAAAATATCGTATTTCTTTTGCTTGATTTTTATTGGTAGCATAGTTTTGTTTATAAATACAGATACGATTCGAGAATTCTTAGTTTGTTCATCGTTTAGTAAAGATCTAAGATTTAAATAATCTGTGCTAGCTAGAAAGCAAAAGATAGTGAAAGGAATTATAATGATTGTTATGTGAAATACTCACGACGTTATCCATTACAGTATAAGTGTAAATATTGCTTATTAATAAGTCAATTATAAATTAAAATAATCTATACCACTTACTATTAGTGAAATATTAAAACATTTAAGTCAAAATAATACACAGTGAATACATGTCATGGACACCTGTTAAATAAGGATGCATGTCCTACTAAGCCACAAAAGTATATGCACTTTTGTGGCGGTAAATAGTTTACTTATGAATAGCAGCTACTAAAGGAGGTTGGAAACATCTGGTAGCAAGAAGGAGAATGATGTAACAGTGATTCAAAAAGTGCAGACTCAAATACAACCATGCTCAGATGTATTAGAAACCCCAGGTAAAAACCCTTATTCTCGGTACTATCCAAGTCTGACGGAAATTAACCGTAAAAATAGTTAATGGTATTTACAGAAATGCGTTTTTGAATACCCTAGTTAATCCCCTATTGAAAAGAATAGGTGGAAAGGAGAAATTGTGGATTTTAGAAATTTAGTGTCATTCTAGCAGTGTGTGAGCAACGTGCGTTTGTGAGTTTGTGGTAGAGTTCAATTAGATTATCCTATTTTTTCACGTTGTGTCAGTTATTTGTTGAAGAAAAATGCCTAAAACACGCGAGTTGTCGGTAGGGGATCGCGCCCAAATAGTGCTACTGCATTCCCAGAAGTTATCAATAGCTGCAATTGCAAAAAAAAAATGTTCGCGATGTGCAGTCCGTACAACCATTAGTGGCTATCAGGAGAGTGGGTCGTTTGTTAACAGACCAAAAAGTGGCAGAAAACTCTGTACCTCGATTAGAGAAGACAGAATTTTACAAAGACTGGCTCTCAGTGATAGGAAAAAATCGTCGAAACAGCTCGCCAGTGAGTTGAAACAGCATTATAGCGTAACAGTTTCTGCGCAAACAGTGAGAAGGCGTCTCCAGCGTGCTGGTTTACGAGGGTGTAAAGCGTGACGTAAACCGCTTCTTCTTTGGTCTGATGAATCGAATATCGAGGTATGTAAGTACATCTTCATGACTAATATTCTTATCGTTGTATGCAATTCAGTCTACATGTAACATTAAACAAAATTAATCCTGTCTAAGTGCTAACTTTCTTCTTTTGCCTGGCAGCTTTGGGGACTACCTGGGACGCTATACGTTCGACGTAGGCAAGGGGAAGCTTATGAACCACAATGTATCATTCCCACAGTAAAATTTGGAGGTGGTAGTATCATGGTTTGGGGTTGTATGTCTGCATACGGTGTTGGAGAAGTGTACCTGTGCGATGGACGGATGAATAGCCAACGCTATTTAGCCATGTTGGAGGAAGTATTAGAACCGTCTGTGCTGAAACTATTCGACCAGGATATTCCACAATACATTTTTCAGCAAGATAATGCGCCCTGCCACAAATCGGGAGCTGTAATGCGTTGGTTCGAGGAAAACACAGTGGAGGTATTGGATTGGCCGCCACAAAGTCCCGACTTGTCGCCCATTGAAAATTTGTGGCGTATCTTAAAAACTAAGATCACGGAACATAAATGCCTGTCAAAAGCAGAATTATCAACAAAAATTCGCGAAATATGGGCTGCAATACCACCGGCAGAGTGTTACAATTTAGTAGCAAGTATGCCTCGACGAGTGCGAGCTGTCATTAAGGCCAAGGGCAGAGCGACAAAATATTGATAAATTGTACTATATTACTAAATAACACTTTGTACATAACTTTCACAACAGTTTTATTTTCCTCGCCTCTCTTTTGAGTAAACTATATAAACTATATATGTATGTATGTACATAAATTCATAAGGTGTCTAATACATTTGAGCATGGTTGTAAGTGTAATTATAGTTAAATTACATTTTTGTTGTTTAGTTAAGAATTTATAAAAAAATAAAAGCTAATTATTATTTAGGAAAATATAGGAAGTGAAATGATACATTTAGAATTAAGTAAATTAAATAAATAAACAGAATAATGTTTACGCGTGTTCATTAATGTTTAAATTTATTACAATTGTTGAAAGGTTCTCTTTTATTTCATAATATATAATTTTTGTTAAAAGTTAGTCACCTTTTATTTAATTTACTTTCTATAAATTAAAACTTACAAAACAGAAGTTTAAAACTTAATTTAAAAGTCCCTAAAACTATGTAGCAAGTATTTACTTAATAATTGACACTAAAACAGTTGAATATCAAAGTGGTTAATTATTTTTTTTATATTTTATTACTGAACTTCGGCTGACGGCGATAATTAGTGCAGTTTTATCATATATTGGTATTCTTGCAAAATGACGATCGCGAATCTTGACAGTCTTTACCTTAGCGCGATAACACAAGGTTTCAACCATTTGGGTAATCAGCACGATGGTTAAGTTTTTTAAATTTACTTTATTGACTTTTAATTCTCTCGAAATAATCCGAAAAACTTTCTTATTTAGTGTTGAAAAACCATGTACTCTGTTGCCTTTATAATGTTACATGTGTTACGGCCAATTGCTATGCCTCAAAATAAAGACTCTCAAGGTAAGTTTCTTCCCAAATTTATTTACAGTTGTTTACATATTAGAAAAACAGTATAAATCTCTAAATACAACATCGTTAAATATTCTTCATATAATATAAACTTCTGAATACAACATCTATATTTATTTTTTATACAATACAATATAATCCCAAACACTGAAACTGTGACGACTTAATAATTGACACTAAAACAGTTGAATATCAAAGTGGTTAATTATTTTTTTTATATTTTATTACTGAAATTCGGCTGACGGCGATAATTAGTGCAGTTTTATCATATATTGGTATTCTTGCAAAATGACGATCGCGAATCTTGACAGTCTTTACCTTAGCGCGATAACACAAGGTTTCAACCATTTGAGTAATCAGCACGATGGTTAAGTTTTTTAAATTTACTTTATTGACTTTTAATTCTCTCGAAATAATCCGAAAAACTTTCTTATTTAGTGTTGAAAAACCATGTACTCTGTTGCCTTTATAATGTTACATGTGTTACGGCCAATTGCTATGCCTCAAAATAAAGACTCTCAAGGTAAGTTTCTTCCCAAATTTATTTACAGTTGTTTACATATTAGAAAAACAGTATAAATCTCTAAATACAACATCGTTAAATATTCTTCATATAATATAAACTTCTGAATAAACATCTATATTTATTTTTTATACAATACAATATAATCCCAAACACTGAAACTGTGACGATTCGAAAGGCCGACACTTTCAATTCTTGAACGAGTTGAATTTTGTATGCTTTTGTTGTAGCATACAACAAGCCAAGCTGTTGAGACTTACGTCGAATCGATTCTTCATGGTCATCGCGTACACTCTCAGCTACCATCACTATATTTTCTTCACTGGATGTGGTCTATTTGGTCGTGTATTATCCAATAATGAAAAATTTTTCGGTGGGCCAACTACGCTCTAAGCGCACAAAACACTTTTCTCGTGGAACGCTGATTTTCATAATACAGCTGAATAATTTGTGGACGCTGTACCGGACCGACTCTTTCCATAATAAAATGACACACAATACTTAAATAAAATAGCATGAAAGTTTGGCACAACTCACGCTTTATCTATATATATATATATATATATATATATATATATATATATATATATATATTCAGATTATTGATCATTAGTGAGTGCTATTGCCTTGAATATTTAGTATTTGAGTTTATTGCAAAATTTCGCATTCGGTGGTAATATACACTCTGTCGCAGAGAAAATCGAACTTTTTTAAAATAGTAATTCTCGGTAGCGCCATCTATTTAAAAAAATATGCGTCCGTAAGGTAGATCTTTCACCAATATTATGTCAAAATATGACATTTGAATCATTACTAGCAGAGAAAGCAAAGAACAGAGAGCGCATAAAGTAACAGTGTATATTTGGCATTGATCGACAAATGAATTTTGATCATAGAGCAAATATCAAGTTCTGTTTTAAGCTTGGGAAATCGTTTACTGAAACGTTTAATTTAATGAAACAAGTGTATGGTGATTGGTGTTTATTACGTGCGAGTGTGTATGGGTGGTATAAACGATTTAAAGACGGTCGTACGGATATAAGTGACGACGAACATCCTGGTGCAAATAAATCTGAGATTACGGAAAGGTACATTGAACTTGTGCGAATTTATAAGAAATGAGTCGAAATTCTCATTGTGCAAGGTTTGTAATATACAAGCTAACTGATGATCAAAAATATCTCCGAATAAACATTATACAGACTTGATTAAAGACTCAAAAAAGGACGAAAACTTCATGTATTCTATTGTAACTGGCGATGAGACGTGGTGTTTTCAATATGATCCAGAGACCAAGCGTCAAGGCTCTAAATGTAAGCATCCAAGCGAAGAAAGACTGAAAAAAAACCGTTTGGAGAAATCAAAAGTGAAGACAATGTTGATTTGTTTTTATGATTCGAAAGGCATAGTGCACAAAGATTCTGTACCAACTAGTCAAACAGTCAATGCTGTATATTATCTTAGTGTTATGAAGCGTCTTTTGACGCGTATTCGTTGTGTGCGCTCTCAATATTGTGAAAATTGTAGTTGGCGTTTGTTACATGATAATGCACCATTCCATCGCTCGACGCTTATCACTGTCTTTCTAACTGCAAATGGCAATATAACTTTCAACAATTCACTGTATTCACCGGATTTGCCCCCCTGTGGTTTCTATCTATTCCCCAAACTACATTTGCCGATGAAAAGACAGCGTTATGCCGACGTCGAAGCCATTAAAAAGGCGTCGACACCTCTAAAGATGAACTGAAAAATTCATTCGATATATTAATTGACCGTGCAAAACGTTGTATTGAAGCCGAAGGCGACTACTTTGAATAAATGAATTTTACCAAAGTAGTAAGCTTTTGTTTTTATTTTAAAAAAGTTCGGTTTTCCTCCTGACAGGCTGTGTATAAACCACCGCAATACCGATAAATTCGGAATATTTGATTTGGGTAACCCGCAAATTACACGGGGTTATTGGAAGGCCGTGAAGTTCGGAATACACTCCCAAGTCAAGAGGAAGAAAAAAATATCTCAAAAAAACAGCTAAGCGATTCTATGTTTAAATCAAACTCACATTAATTGTCAATCCTTTATTCGCGTCAAATTAATTTTATCAATATTTTCTATTATGCGTAGAGTGTTATCTTCATTTATGTGCTTGTAATTAAAGTAACTGAACTAAGCCATTCCAGAGAAATTATTTTAATATTGTTACTTTCTTTCTTGCAATCAGGCATTTAAGATTACGTTAAATCTTAACGTGTGCACTCTTGTTTTTTTACTTTATTTAAAAATTGAAATAATATTTCTATATTTTGCATTTTCATAAAAGCTGTATTTCCTAAAATTTAGTCATTTTTAAGGTGTTTGATTTTTTTAATTAATTAAAAGCGGAGTTTCGTAAGTTGTTTTTTCTTGTTCTGTCTGAGTTTTGCCATATACAAGGTGTCTGATAATCAGAAGGGGTGCGAGATTCCTTGTTATTCGCCTTCTACTTGTATGCAGGATATCGCTTTTTCTTTGAAACAAGGTGCCGCGTTTTATCTTGTTTCCATTAACTGAGCGTGCGTGCGTGCGTGCGTGCGTGCGTGCGTGCGTGCGCGCGCGCGCCTAGGCACGCACGCGCACTCGCACACCCACACACACAGAGAGAGAGAACAACGTTTGAAAGAGTGATATTAATCTCAGATCAAGAAATTAATTTGCATAAATACCAGCTGATTGTTAATAGTTGATGAATGAATCTGGTATTTCAGATCTAAAGTCATCTTTGTAAATACCAGTCAATTGTTAATATTAAATGAATGCTGCTGGTATTTCAGATCTAAATTTATTGGCATAAATACCAGCTATTTATTGATCTTAAATGAATGACACTGGTAATTCCGATCTAAAGTTATTTGCGTCAATACTAGCTAATTATTAACATTAAATGAATGCTACTGGTAGTTCAGACCTAACGTTATTTGTATAAATTCGAGCTAACTCTATTGGAAAAACCGTTTGCACCCTTTCTTTCTTCATCACATATGACTACCAATGAATTAGACAAATGCCGGTATATAGTCGTACTTTGCAGCGTTTTTGATACATTGAAAAACTTTGATGGCTCCAACTATATATAATAGATAACAAATACTAATAGATGACAAAATGGGACTATTCTAGTATGTAGGTCCCGATTACGAGTAATTTCAACTAATTAGTTTCAAAAGATCTTAAATTATAACTTCTAAATCGATAAACAATGTGATGTACTGCATATGTATGCAGTTTACATGAACTTACATTAGCGTTATATTTATTGGCTGAAAGTCAAATCACTAAACATAATGAATAATAAATGATCTACTACAATGACCTTGATCTTACTACTCAGCTAAATACTTGGACAATGTGAACCATTGACTATAATAAAACTTGGATTACTGATAAAATAACCTTATATCTACTGAAATGTACAGACTGCTAGCAACAATTAAAAATTCTCTACCTTGGCCCACTCGAGGATTCTGCATCGAGGTAATCCAGAGGGTGTTCAAGTTACCAATAGAGGAGAATCTCGATACAGGCTAGCGGGTGTTCACGAGGCAACGTAGTCCCTAATACAAATGGTACAGCTTCTCAAACTAGCACAGCTTGGTGAGGTGTTCTCAGCTATTACCAGAATCACTCTATTGTTGAGGACACAAAAAGACACCAAGAATTTCAGCTTAATAGCTCAAATTCTCTCTTGTAGAGTTCCATGTAATAATGGAACCCTAAAAATTTCACAAGAAAATGATAGCAACTAGTCAACTAAAATAATCTCATTTAATAATTCTACCTCAGATATCGTGGAGGGTTGTAAAAGGAATTTTCCATACGTGCATAGCACAAGATGGTGTCAAAGGAATCACACGTGGTTTTCGACAAGAATATTTCACAAATAAACTAATCCAAACTTGCCGAAATTAAATTTAGGTACAGCGAGTTCCGACAATCGTAGAAGGAAATCAAACGTTCTCTCCGCAGTAATCTCCATGAAGAAAGGCGGCTACAAACGCGTGTACACACTAAGACAGCTCGTTTGGAAGTATTTCAAATATTCCCTTAACTTAACCATAAAACAGGCCAGGAAAAGATACACAATAAAATGTCGCATTTTCCGGTCCCATGTATTTCTTTTTAAAAGACGATTAATTTATGAAATTCGACAGAAAGGCGGCCCAAGTTCGTAAACAAGCATCAACGACATCGAACTTTCAATTAACACATAATTAATTAAGGAAATAGCAATGACGAAGGGAATCACCATTACCTTAACCTAGCAAGAAACCAGACTTACGGCATTACTAACGAGATAACCCTAATGATATCGCAAAGGGAAGATGAAAATGACGTAAGTCAATTTTAATTAATTAATTACAAAACAAAGGGCCGCTGGCAAATTGTGCTTTTAGAAACTTCGATGAATCAGTAGATTATTGGGCAATTGGACAAAAAAACAGAAGGTATTAAATTATTAACTACAGTGGGTTTCACGAAATTTTGGACGGGGTCAAAATAAGCATGTAATAAAGTTTTTAGTTCAATGTTGGGATATTTCATAGATACGTGTCAGCTGTTACAGCTGGCATAAACTTTTTATGTAATTGACGTATTACTGCGGATGTATCAGGCAGCACTTTGGTCATTTAATATATTCCGGGTTGTGTAATACAAATCACTGGATTTAAGAATTGTAAATATTATTAAATTCACTTAAATTGTATATTAAAAATAGATGCAGTTTTATTTTATGTTTATGTAATTATTTGAAATTGTCAACATATGTGTATAAAGTTGTACATCTGGTACTCAAAGACAGCAAACATTGAAAAATCTCCAGACACGGTTTAAAACTCTCACAAGTATACAAGAAAACTCCGGCTATGAATACAAAGTTGAATTTGCGATTTAGATATCTTCATTTATCTCGATGTGAGCGACAGAAAGCGGCTTAAGGAGTCATTTTTATGAGCGAAAATAATAACGCACGTGCGCTTTGTCGCATCCATGCAGAACTGTAATTTGTCGTACGCAACTGACAACGCTTTCTGTAAATAGCAAGCTATGACAATAATGAAAATCAGTTCAATTTAATAAACGAAGCAAGTAAGAGTTAATGCAATTGAAATTAAAATTTTGTAACAGTATATACACGCTTAGGAAGCATTCCAATAATCATATTTAGAGCGTAAAAGTGACAAACCACGTTAATTGGTGAGCGTTTTGGACCAAATATGTTGATCTGTATGTATGTGGGCATTTTTGATGAGTACATGTATGAGAGGGCGTTTGGCGCGAGTGTTTGTGTGAATTTGCGGCGTGTTTGTGTATGTATTTGAAGTGCGTGTGGATTTGAAACGAGTGCAGATGCGTATGTGAGGGAAAGAATGAATATTCATCACATCAACGTACAATATATATGTATTTTGGTGCAAAAATATCACATCAACTTCAACAAGTAACATATACATAAATACTGCGTTCATATAATATATAATTAAATAATTAACAAAATAGTTTAATCAAGTTATAAATTCATATCTGTGAAAAATAATTTTTCTTTATACTACCACAATAAATTTATTTGTGCACTTGATTTCATATGGGAATCATTGTGATGTAGTACAAGGCTGCCTATTAATGACACAAGAGCTCGATCTAACCAAGTAACTGGATTTGGATACAGCAATCCTCCTTCATAAAAGCCCAAGTGCCCTCCATGAGCTAATTCTAAATAAAGTATATTGTTACGAGTCTCTGAAAATAGATATACGTTAATTGAAATTAATAAATATTATAAAAATATAGACATTAATATTTTAAGTTCATAGTTTTATCAGTTATTTTGTCTGATCAATTACAATAAAAGTGCATTATCAATAAGTGAATAACGTTTTCGGAATTTTATTTATATAATTTAGTTAATACTTATTTCTAAAACAGAACATATGAATGCTTCATGGAGAAGTACTGGTATATTCCCAACTTCCATTTAATAAATATTACTTATAATAATTTTCATTTAATCTGTATTTTAAACATGGTGCATATATATAAAATTAAAACATATACGTATACCTATATACATAGGAACTACCCACATTCGCTTACATTCAGTACCGTAATTAGCCATTCCAGTGCCCTGTGCAAAAATTTGGATTTAGGTCCTTTTATTAAATAGATTTAAGAAAATAATAAAATAAATTCATTATAATAGGTTTTTAATAAGATTTATTTTTCCAGGCTTTAATTTCAGTAATTTCATTAATTACATCCTATTTAATATTTTTAACGATATTGTATCCTATTGAAATAATAGAAAGATTGGATAATCGTTCTTATCCGATAGTTAGTCTTAAATAACTTTTTATTAAACTCAACTTGCTAAAACTTCTTCCGCGGGAAGCAATAGAAGCGGGGAGAGTTAGAAACATTCGAAGAGTGACGTTAGTATTTAGGTAAGACTCAATTAAACCAAAATCATGGAGAGTCTGTAGAATATTAAGCGCAGATTCAGTTTCTATATTTTGTATGAGTTGTTATTTACTCAACTTGAACTTAAAAATTTCAATTTCACATACGTATTCGTACTCTTTTAAATCTTTGCCACATTTAATAGCGAGATCTGCAGCCGATTTTTTTAAATCAGCAACACTCGTGTATTGTAAAGATGAACCATAGAGAAAGCAAAAATTGTTACAGATATTTTTTATTGTTTGTCAATGCCAATATATTTGAGGCAATAGAGAGTCAAGTCAAGGACACTGTAAATTTGTATTTTAAATAATTCTTCGAGTCATTTGGTGTTTCATCTATTTCCATTACCTTAACTCTTCCCTTTCGTTTATTAAGAAATCCCTTCTCTATACCCATTTCATTAGTCAAATTTTGTACTGGAAATTTTATTCTGAACTTGTATCTCGAAGCCCTTGTAATCTACTATGTAATCCAGCAATTAATTTTGTTCCACACTATTGACAAATCTTTCTATTGGAATGCTTTATTTATTCGATCGATACATTGAAGAATTTTATCATTACTTCAGGTAATTGTAAATACAGCGCATTTTTTATATTGGCTTTTAATGACTACTTTGTATCAAACAAACTTTTAAGCGATAATTTTAGGCATGTCCCAATGTGTTGTTGGGATGATAAAATACTAAATAATCTCTGCACAGTACCATGTAAAAAACCAATAATTCTTGGAGTCATAGATGCAGCATGGAGACCAGCTAAATGTAGATTATGAGCTGCATAAGGTACAAATAATTCTAAATTATTAATTTCTAAAATACGTGCACTTACTCCCTTATATTTGCCAGTCATATTGGCACCGTTGTCAAGTTCTTGCCATTTGTGGTGCGTAATTCCGAAACAAACTTTCAAAAGTGATTGTTCTTTTGGTGTGTACTTATATATTATGACATGATATTTCATAGATACGTGTCGGCTGTTACAGCTGGCATACTCTTTTTATATAATTGGCATATTACTGAGGATGTATCAGGCAGCACTTTGGTCATTTAATATATTCCGGGTTGTGTAATATATACATCACTGGATTTAAGAATTGTAAATATTATTAAATTCACTTAAATTGTATATTAAAAATAGATGCAGGTTTATTTTATGTTTATGTAATTATTTGAAATTGTCAACATATATGTATAAAGTTGTACAACATCTGGTACTCAAAAACAGCAAACATTGAAAAATCTCCAGACACGCTTTAAAACTCTCGCAAGTATACAAGAAAACAACACCGGCTTTGAATACAAAGTTGAATTTGCGATTTAGATATCTTCATTTATCTCGATGTGAGCGACAGAAAGCGGCTTAAGGAGTCATTTTTATGAGTGAAAATAATAACGCACGTGCGCTTTGTGGCATCCATGCAAAACTGTAATTTGTCGTACGCAACTGACAGCGCTTTTTGTAAATAGCAAGCTGCGACAATACTGAAAATCAATTCAATTTAATAAACGAAGCAATTAAGAGTTAAAGCAATTGAAATTAAAATTTTATAACAGTATATACACGCTTACGAGGCATTCCAATAATCATATTTAGAGCGTAAAAGTGGGATGATAAAATACTAAATAAACTCTGCACAGTACCATGTAAAAAAGCAATAATTCTTGGAGTCGTAGATACAGCATGGACACCAGCTAAGTGTAGATTATGAGCTGCATAAGGTACAAATATTTCTAAATTATTAATTTCTAAAATACGTGCACTTACTCCCTTATATTTGCCAGTCATATTGGCACCGTTGTCAAGTTCTTGCCATTTGTAACGAAACTAACTTTCAAAAGTGATTGTTCTTTTGGTGTGTACCTATATATTATGACATGATTGTTACGCTGCTTCAAACCGGAACATTCTATCTCTTTTCGTTCCCGAGTTATTGCCATTATAAGAACGCAATCATACAATGGTCATTTTTGGTGCGTAACTCCGAAACTGACTTTCAGAAGCGATTGTTCTTTTGGTGTCTACTTATGTATTATGACATGATTGTTACGCTGCTTCAAACCGGAACATTCTATCTTTTTTTGTTCCCGAGTTATTGCCATTATAAGAATAAATATCCAAATTAAATAAATTAAATATCCAATTTAACAACTTCTGTATTATTTAAAATTTCAATCGATAAATCTTGTTCCGTTTTTTCATGTGACTGAATAAAGTTGATAAAGCTTTCTTCAATCATTACCTTTTCGTCACAGTCAACATAAATATATCTTATCATCTGACTCTTTGCTCTTTTCTTGAAATATCAGCCCTGTAGTCGAATAAAATGGTGTAGTGCTGAGCTTTGTTAATTCTGCATATGATCTCATTTCAAGTTTTGTCAGCAACTCATTTTATTATTGCATTATGAATAGTGGATAAGAATTAAGAAACTGAACCCTTCTCATGTTTTTCAATATGTTCTTTAAGGTAGTATTATAATGGCTATCAAATTCAATCAAATTTTAAAGTGTCACAACTTGGATCTCCAATAATTTTATTTGAACCTCTTATATTATTTTTGGCGCAGAATAGAGTAGCATACAATACTTCTTTTTTATCGCTTTTCATTTCACATACGAATTTGAGTGCTCCTGAGAATTTTCGTGTTGGGGAATAATCGGATGATCATGTCTCCAATGATGAAATCCGGTCTGTGGATCTAAAACATTATACGATTTTTATCCAAAACTCTAAAAATAGTATTGTCGCCTTGGTCTTGACCATGTGTGAGAAAGGAATACATTAATTTATTTGTAAGCAGGTCAGGAATAGAGATCGTTGTAGTTTAGCAGTATCTCTTCTGGAGCAGTAGTTGTATACGCTATTATCGATCTGTGAGACAAACTTTTTGTACAGTATTATCGATTTGTGAGACAGACTCTTGTTTTGAATTATAATGGAGCAACCGTAGTAAAATATTTTGTGAAGCAGTAGATATTTCTTGTTGCAGTAGCTTCTTGTTTTTGCTTCTCTGAGAATTGTCGTTCATTGATGGAGTAGAAGAAGTTATGTTAGTTATGACCTCTGCCGTACTTGTTTTAAATTTCGTTTCATTATAAAGAGTGTTTCAAATTTCGCGGTTTTTTTTTTAAATAATAAAACAAATAATTTGCATTCAACTTTTTATTGGTAATTAAAGTATCAACTATGACATTTATATGCGAAAAATAATATCTGCCAAATGGCCTCCTCTTGCAGCTCCATACACGTCCACTCTTTTGTCAAAATTTTCAATGACATTTTGACATAATTGAGACTCTATCTCACCAATGACACGAATAATTTCATCTTTCAAAGCAGGAATTGATTGTGGATTGTTTTTATAAACCTGACTTTTCACATAACCCTAAAGAAAATAGTCTAACGCTGTCAAATCACATGATCTTGGTGGCCAATTAACATCACCGTTTCTTGAGATACACGTCCAGGAAATTTTTCTCTCAATAAATCAATTGATTCGTGTGCAAAATGAGGTGTAGCGCCATCCTGTTGAAACCACATATCCTCTAGATCAATATTCATTAATTCAGGCTACAAAAATTCGGTTATCATCCGACGATATCGATCACCATTGACAGTTACAGCTTCACCAGCAGTATTTTCAAAGAAGTAAGGTCCAATTACACCACCTGACCATAATGCACACCTAACAGTAACTTGTTTAGGATGCATAAGTTTCTCATGAATAATTCGTGGATTTTCCTCACCCCAGATACGGTAATTTAGTTTATTAACATAGCCACCAAGTTCAAAATGTGCCTCATCGAAAAACATTATTTTTTGAGAAAAATCAGCTTGTTGTTCATTAATGAAATTGACAAATGAACGTTTTAAATGATCTAATGGCTTCAGTTCCTGTGTTATTTGAACCTTATATGCCTTCAGAACTAAATCCTTGTGTAAAATACACCATGTTGTTGATCCACTAAGTCCAAGTTGTTATGAACGTCGCCTAATGGACATTTCAGTATCTTCAGCAACACTTTCACGAACCAAACCAATATTTTCTTGTGAACGACCACTACGACTGTATTTTTCACTTTTTTGATCTTCCACGGAACCGGTCCCTTGAAATTTTTTAATAAGTCGACCAATAGTGCTTTCAGATGGACGATTATGTAAACCATAAAATTCACGTAATTTTCTAAAAACTCTTTTCACAGAACGCTGAATTTCATAAAATAATTCAACAATTTCAACGCGTTGTTGCACCGTGTACGAAACCATTTTTCTGAATGTCATACATCACACTTTTTAAATGCCCACATACGCAGACAAATTCAGTGCGCCATCTATATTTTATTTATTCTTAAAAAAACCGTGCAATTTGAAACACCCTTTATTTCTCTTTTGTGCCCACTTTTGTAGACACTTATAAACTAGAACTAAACAAAAATATTATTTTTAACATGTTGCCCATAGAAGTATAAAACTTAAAAAACTGTTTACTATTATTAATAGAGTAAATGCAAGCACAAGCTAAAATATAATCATGGATGCCCTAGTATCCTATATTCTTAATAAACATTGTACAGAAAATAACAAAACCTAAAAACTTGTTGCATATTAAATCAAATATTATAATTTTAGTGTAAAAGTCAAATGGCAGATTAAAAAGTACTAAACGAAATAGACTACACGCACATAAAAACTTAACATTGCAAATCACTTCACTATACAAGTACAAAATTACCTACAGAAATAATAAAACCCAACATTATAAAATTGACGGTTGTCTAAGAATGTTTGTCACGTGACTGTTAATGAAATCCTCAAAATATTGAAGTCAGATAATCTTATATTATTATTTGCATTTCTACCTGTTTTCATAAATACATATACGCAAAAATACAAGTATAGTGATTACGTTTCTGCATTCACACTGTAACTTAACCTAACTTAGGCAAGTTAACATAGGTTCGGGTCTAAGTAAGATAAAATATAATCGGAAAACTGCGCAGTAAAAAGGTGGAAAAATTTGAAATTTAAAAATATAATATCTTGTGAACAGCTGTCAATAATTATATTTTTATTTTCTTTTGATCCTAAGTCCTTCTACCCTGCGCTGTCGGACTGAATTTTACATTATGTCTTATATATTTTACCATTTAATTTTGTTTTCAGTTTGTCTCATTCAGTACTTCCCCCCTTTCTTTTTTTATCCTCAGTTTCCACTATTCTCTGTCTTGGGCCAGTTGTTTGATTTCATGCCATCCTATATTGCCCTTTTTCCATCGCCTCATATACTTGCTCCAAGTTTTCCGTGGCCTTCCCATTTTGTTTCTACCCTCCGTCTTAACTTCAAAGATCCTCCTTGTTATTCTCTCGTCTCTCATTCTCTGGATATGTCCAAGCCATCCTAGTTGTTTCTCTTCTATGACTATTTCAACTGGTTTAACCTTTGGTTTCTTGTAATTGTCGTGTTTCTAATTTTATCCATCCTTGTTATTAATTCTATCCGTCTTAGAAATCTCATCTCTGCGGCCGTAACTTTGGTTTTAATTTTATTCATTATTGTCCATGATTCGCTGCCGTATATTAATGTAGGTCTCACCACTCTTCTATATACTTCGGTTTTTATTTGTTTTGGTATCTCCTTATCTAGCAATGTATTTCTCAATACGTTGTATATCTTTGCAGTTTTTCCTATTCTTTCGTTTACTTCCTTATCTATTTTTCCATTTTCTTCTATAATTGTTCCCAGGTAGTTATAGCTTTTAACTCGTTCTAAATTTCTTCCTTCAATCATAATGTTATGTCTTTTTGCTTCTGCTGACATTATCATTGTACTGGTTTTAACTGTGTTTATTTCCATATTTATCCTTTTCAGCTCCTCTTGATAAATGATTAGGTTCTCTTGTAATATTTCTTCTGATTCTGCTATCAGTACCATATCGTCTGCGAACATCAATTCTTGCACGGTGACTGCTTTCATTTTCCAGTTCCCCACTTTCATGTTCTTTCCTTTTTCTTTGCATCTCTTTATAACATCGTCTATAACTATAGACAGCAATAATGGGCTCAGTACGCATCCCTGTTTTAGGCCTATCCGTGTTTCAAATTCTGGGGATTCTACATTAGAAGTTCTAACTTTATTCCTGTTGTTTTTATATAATGCCTTAACCATCTCTATCATTCCCCTTTCTATCCCTCTTCTTTCCAAGCTCTGCCATACATCTTCTCTTCTTATCTTGTCGAAAACTTTCTTAAGATCTATGAAACATATATGTATTTCTCTTCCCTTCCTTATTAGTTTTTCTCCCAGTTGTCTAATTATAAATATTAGGTCTTGCGTGCTTCTTCCTTTTCTAAAACCATGTTGTGTATCTTCTAATATCATTTCCAGTTTTTCACGAAGTCTTTGCTCCAGTATTCTTGTAAGTACTTTTCCTGGTATGCTTGTTAATGTTATTCCTCTGTAGTTTACTCATTCTTTTATACCTCCCTTCTTGTATATTGGCAATATTATCCCTATGTTCCATTTCATTGGTATTATCTTTTCCTTAGCGATATTGTTTAGTAGGCTAAGAAATTCTTTATTTCCTCTATCCCCCATATATTTAATCATTTCAGCTGTGGTTCTGCTTGCCCGCCGCTTTCCCTAGGTTTAGCCTGCTAACTGCATCTCTGAGTTCTTCCTCGCTTATTGGTAGGATATATTTTTCGTCACCTTGTACTATTTGGTTTTCTTCTTCTATTCTTCTGTCTTCCGTTATTTCTGTAAGTTCTTCAAAGTACTGTCTCCATCTATTCATTATTTCCTTCTCATCCTTTAATATGCTTCCTTCTTTATCTTTTATATTTTTCAGTCGTGGTATTTTCTTTTGTCGTAATTGCTTTAATATTCGGTAAAATAATTTCTGATTTTCTCTATAATTGTCTTTCATTTTTCGTTCAAACACTTTCCATGAATTCTGTTTAGCATTCCCCTGCTTGACCTCATTTCTCTCTTTTGCTTTGCAAATATTTTTTCCATTTAGTTTTCTTATCTTTAACTTTAATTTGTATTTCTGTTGTCCACCATCTGCTTTTTTTTAATATGTATTTGTTATTTTTGTTATTCCACAACATTACTCTGCTGACTTTAGAATGTTGTTTTTCAATTTATTCCATTTATCCTCTACCCCTGTTTTTTTCTCTCTTTCTTGCTGCATTTCGTTGATTCTGTATTAATATTCCTTTTTAGTTTCTTCATCTTTTAATTTATAACATTTTATTTTTTCTTTTATTATCTTTCTTCTTTTATTTTCTTTCTGTTATTAATTATTTCCATTCTTAGCAGATAGTGGTTACTTCCTATTTCAGCATTTCTTTGTACTTTAACATCCTTTATCTTCTTCCAGTTTTCTGAATTTACCAGCAAGTAATCAATAATGGATCTCTCTTTCCTACTAGGGACTTTCCTTGTGTATTTATGAATGTCTTTATGTCTAAATTTTGTATTAGTTATGATCAGGTCGTTCCCTATGCATAGTAGCCGTCTATTAGCCTTTTTCCGTTTTCGTTTACCATTTCTTCTCCTTCCTTGCCCATATGTTTCTCCACCCACTACATTGTTTTTCCCCACTCATCCGTTCATATCTCCCATTACTATAATATTTCTTTCGGCCTTGTCTATTTCTATTTGGAGTATTTCAAGGAATTCATCTTTTTCTTCTTTCCTTGCGTTATCGTTAGGTGCATATACCACTATTATACTCCATATTTCATTTTTTTCAAGTTCTGTATCGATTCTTAAAAGTCTTCCGTTTATATATTTTTCATTTCTGATGTTGCTCACTATTTCGGGTTTAACAATCATTCGTACTCCTTCGGCACCTCTATTATTTATGTCCACCCCTGACCAGTACAGCCAGTATCCATAGTCCAGGTTTTGTGTTCTCATTTCTTCGACTATTTCATCTTCCTTCCCGTTTATACTCCGTATGTTCCATGTACCCATCCTTATAATCTCTCTTTTGTCTTTTTGTTTATTTCTTGTTTCCAACTTTTGTCTTTGTCCATTTTCTTGGTCTTGGTTTCTTCGTTTACATTTGTTTGTCTTCATTGGATCTTTCCTTGTATTCCTCGTAACCTTATTCATTGCAATGTTCATCGTCGTTGTTTCCTTTTCTCTCACATTCCATCAGTTTACCTTCCTCCTTATCCCATTTGTATTCTCTTCCTTGGATTATAATTTTTTGGAATCTTGTTCTCACCACTCTCCCCTCTTTCCTCTCTTTTTCCCCTATCTGTTTCAGTTTCTTTTGTATTTCCTCTTCCGCCCGAGTCATTTCATTATTTATGTATTGGGTTGGCAACTAAGTACTTTCGGTTTTTACTGATAGAGAGCGTTGCTTTATTTTTTGTATAACGTATGTTAGTGCTGTACTTTACCGTTTGTCGCGTGATACTAGTCACATTGACGTAACTTCAGAAGCAAGTAGTGCGTGATTTTTATTAAAGCTATTAGTTGTGGGTTAATTTTAAATGGAGTGCAGAAACGAACATTTTCGACATATTTTACTATTTTATTTCCGTAAAGGAAAGAAAGCTGCTGCGGCTCACAAAAAGATATGTGAAGTTTATGGTGCTAATTGCTTAACAGAGCGCACGTGTCAGAATTGGTATAAAAAATTCCGTTCTGGAGATTTTTCCCTCAAAGATGAGCAACGTTCTGGTCGGCCTACTGAAGTTGATGATGACCAAATCAAAGTCATAATTGAAGAGGATCGTCATATAACTGTTCGAGAGGTTGCGGAGAGGCTACATGTATCGCACACGACAATTGAAAAACATTTAAAATGTCTTGGGCTAGTTAAGAAGCTTGATATTTGGGTACCTCACGAATTGAAAGAAATTCATTTAACACAAAGAATCAACTTTTGCGATATGCACCTTAGACGAAATGAAACCGACCCTTTCTTAAAAAGAATCATCACTGGTGATGAAAAATGGGTCCTGTACAGTAACATAGTTCGAAAACGATCATGGAGCAAACACGATAAACCAGCTCAAACCACATCGAAAGCTGAATTGCATCCAAAAAAGATCATGCTGTCAGTTTGGTGGGATTACAAAGGTGTTGTTTTTTGAGCTGCTTCCAAGGAACCAAACGATCAATTCTGATGTTTACTGTCAACAATTAATAAAACTGGATGAAGCAATCAAGGAAAAACGGCCAGAATTGTCAAATCGGAAAGGTGTAGTTTTCCACCAAGATAATGCAAGGCCTCACACACCATTGGCAACTCGTGGGAAACTATTGGAGCTTGGCTGGGAAGTGATGCCACATCCCCCATACAGCCATGATCTAGCACCATCTGATTACCATTTATTTCGAAGTTTGCAGAATTCTTTGAATGGTAAAACTTTCACAAATGACGGTGACCTTCACTCGCACCTGGTTCAGTTTTTTGCTGATAAGGACCAGAAATTTTATGAGCGCGGAATCATGCAGCTGAAAGAAAGATGGCAAAATGTCATTGAGCAAAATGGAAAATATATAATTGATTAAAAACTATTCTTTGTTTTAAAAAAAAGTGTTTTATTTTATACTACAAAACCAAAAGTACTTAGTTGCCAACCCAATAGATCCGTTCTTTTAGTTGTCTTAGTTTATTTTTATTTTGCATCACTGCATCTCTATCTTCTGTATTATCCAATTCTATCCTATATATTGTCCCTCCCATTTTTTCTACCTCTTTTATCCCTACTTCTATATCCATGTTACTCTTTATAAAGTTCTTCATTTCTATTTTCGCGTCTGTTTAATCCTCCGCTCTCATTTTCAATCCTGATATTAGAATATTTCTCTTAGTATTCCTCCTTTCCAACTCGTTCACTGTCATCTCCATTACCTTCATTTGTCTCTTGAGTTTATCTTTTTCATCTTTTAACATTTCGTTTTCCTTTCTTAATATGTTTAATTCTTCTTGGTATTTCTCCTGGCTCTGTTTTATTTCTTTAACGTCTTTCATAAGTTCTCTCGTCGTGTCAATTAACTTGCTTTTTTCATCTATTTCTTTTTCTTTTTGAGGTGCTCTAACCACTTTCTTGCTTTTGCTGAATACCCTATCTTGGTCTTCCTAGTCCTTTCTCCTTTTATTTCTTGTATGCTCCGACGTATAATCGTCGTCGCTTTCCATGCTTTTCTCAGGTTCTGTTATTTACACCTTCTTTATAATTCAAACTTTTCAACTGTTCCGTGTATTTGTCTACGCAAAAACTTACTAGATTCTAACTAACGCTCAAAAACGTCTGGGCGGGGCGACCCCTCGGACCTCGAGGTTTTATCGTACGTTTTATAGATTCCGTTTTTGCGCCTTTCTCACTCGAACTTATATGGCAATAGTTTAATTGAATTATTCTATTTATTAATTTCCTCTTTAATTGTTAGTTAGAATAGTATTATAGATTTTTCTCACCCTTATTCCCTCGTTCTCACTCTTGTCTTCTCACGTTTGATCTTTTTTTATTTTTTTAATTTGCTCGTCAAGCCCCTAAAATGGGATAATTCACGGAGCCAAGATCTCACGTGTCTTTCACTCGGCTAACTCTACAATAATAGATCTATCTAATAATTATGAAATGGTGAAAATAAATATAATTTTCATTAAATTTCCCATTGTGAAAAACTTAATTATACGTTTATATATAAATTATTACCGTCATAATAACCTGACTGCGGGTTTTAAATAAATATTAGATCTGTTCCATAATGCAATTTATGGCGTGTTAAAAGACTCGAAGTTACACTGCCTGGTGGCTTAATTGGTAAAGTAGTCGTCTAGAAAACGGCAGATAGCGAGAGTCTTTCTCCTGCGCAGAAATTTTTAATTAATTTCTATGTATTTAATTAACGATGGAATAGCAGAAAATAATATAATTTTCTTGTGAACAGGATTTTATGGCTCCCCTCTTAAGTAAGCCCTGTGTGGGTGCACCTGCCTAATTATGACGCTGCTTACATATAAACACGGGAAACTGTTTCTACTGTATGTACATGAACATTCCAAAACTAATTCATCTGTCTCATATAATGCATTGTAAAACAAATTGATCTGACTTAAAAATACCGCACAAAAGTTCTATCCTTTCTATTTCCTACTGCCTAATAAATCTGACCACCCACTCCACAGTTTTTTCTACAAGTACAAAAGCAAGAGGAATTTAATTTCTCTGTATATATACTAATGTGTACGTGCGCACGTATGCGTATGTGTCTGGGTGCGTGTGTTAAGTAGATTAAGTATTATTTACCTTTTATTAAATTTTAATGGCATTTTACAACAAAACTATTTATTTAATAAAAAAAGAATACAGCTAATATTTGAAATAATTTTCACTAAAAACTGATTGGAAATAAAGTAAGGAGTCAAGCTAAACAGTGACCTGGAAATATATCATTAAGACAGTGATTCTCAACCAGTAGGAAACGCCACCACGATAACATTAAATAGGAAGCCCGAGCATATCGAAAAAATATTAATTTTTTAAAAAAAATTGTTAAAGAATTAACTACAAATAAGTGTAATAATGATCAGTGAGTACTTTAGGCCTGTTTTGCAGAGCAAAGCTTTTCGAAAGAAGGTTTAATATTTGAAATTAACACTCAGTTATTTTTCTGTATAAGGCTGAGATCTATATTTTGTCTGAAGAAAATTCGATTTCGCGAAGGTGGGATGTTGAATACGATAATAGTATACGAAATGATCTTGTTTTCAGTGCAGAAAATTCATTATCCACCCGTGTCCAAAATTTAAACTGATTTATTACTAAATTGTCTTCTGATTTTGCCACTTGCCATGAAAGCTATGTAAATTTCTTCTTCGGCAGTTGTGAGACCTTCTGGAGTATCTTGAAATGGGTTCCTAAGCCACTCGTAATTTGCTATGAAGTTGTCATCAGCAAAAAATAATTTTTAAAATTATTTGTCAAAATGGTTAAATGATTTTCAATGGTTACAAAAACCACTTTTATATGTTACTCTTCGGCCTTGTCAGTTTTAACAAATTCATCCACATTTGCAAACATTTCTAGGTTTTCTTTCTTTATATTTCCGCAGCACAATTCCAATTTTCTACAAAAGCATTAACTTTATCGTTTGCACAAAAGTGTATCAGCTTAACTCTATCATTTTCATAAAGAAACAAGAGTTAGTAAATTTATGAGGTTTGTATTTGTATTTTTAGACTACTTAAATAAGAAAAGAGAGATTTTTCTATGACAAACAAGTTTACATCTGTAGCAATAATTTCTGAGTTTCCGTTCCTTTCAGATCTCTTTTCATATTTATACTCTTGTCTTACTGAAACTCGTTGTTTGCTATATACAAGTATCATATATCTCCTGTCCTTTATATTAGTTACAATCTTTACCTCTGTCACCTATTCGAATACCTCACCCATGCCTTTTTCCTACTTTTATTTGTTTTCTTGTTATATTTGTTGAAGACTGCGCCCGGCATCGCCGGCAATAGTTAATTATAAAAGTAATTACGATGGGAATAAAAACGCACATTTAACTATTTCTGTATTAATCTTACAATTAAAGTGTTAATTGAAAAATCATTTACTTCAAATAAAGAAATGTTAATACAAAAAGTTGAAGAATGTAACCAAATTAACTCCAATATTATGCAGGAACTAAAAAGATCTATGCCTTCTAGACTTCAAGCAATTCCAAGGTTTACCCAATAACATTTTAAACGTTCTTTTGCTCCTTAAAAATTATATTTATCTTAGCGGATGAACACTTTTCTGAGCTTTTCCTAAAAAGAAATATATATTTTATTTAATTTTTTGTATCTTACCAAACTTTTGGTGTAATGTTTACCTGGGTTGTTATAATTAACAAATAATCCTGCCTACATTGTATATTGTACGTAAGTAGCATTCCTTTCCCTTAACATCTAATAAATTTCTCTATAATGATAGAGAATGGACGAACAATTTAGCGAGTAACTGTATATGGAGTCCTTGAAAACACTGTCAAATAAGGAAAGCCAATTAGCGAAGAAAATAAATCAGTTTCTCAGATCGTGCATCATATATCTCCTGTCCTGGGCTCAGAGAATGTCGCTCCCATTCATTTAGGAAAATATAAAGTGGTCACTCTATAAAGATATCGTTTAAGGATAAAAGTTCAGTTTACCAATTAATTAAAAATGCTAAGAAACTTAAAGAACTTCTTTAAATCCATTTATATCACTCGTAATAAAACAACTCGACAGAATGAGTATTACTAACATTTTCTCGGAATTTAATAACCTTGGCCAGTTAAACAACATATTTAATGAAAATGATAGATTACTGGGCTTGCTACTTTCCGATATAAATGTGGAAATACATAGAGACGAAATTCGCTCAACAAGCAATATAATCAAAAGATCAAAACGATTCCAAACTCTGTGCTGCTTTAATGGTAGTTGACTGGTTTTGTTTTACGTGCCTTACGTGACGCGAATGTTGCTGCATGAAGTTTTCTCAAGCGTTGCATGCAATAATCAAACAAAGCATTGCTCATTGTGGTTCAATAATAAAATTATAAAAAACAAACTGAGAAACGTTCATTGTGAACAGTATAAGTCTACTGAAATTGGTGAGTCTATATCTTTGTACAAATACATATATCCCTTGTAAAGGAATAAATTAAAACGATCTGTAGTCAATACCTACTTAATATACAGAGTATATATAAATTAAAAGCCGTTGATATTTCAATCAAACAAAACATAAGGAAGATACAAAGCCTGAAAGTTACCTGATGCTGAAGCTATGCTGGCTGTAAAGCTTCTAATTTACGATAGCTCACACATTTTTTATTGGGTTCGCATCCGAACTTTGTGAAGGCCATTCTATCGTATGAATACCTTTGCATCTTTCCATTTAACACACAATCTAATACATGTTTCGGATAGTTGCTTTCCTCCAAATAGCATTCTGGCGTATTTGATATAATATTATTATTCCACGTGAGTCCAAAGTTCCTGTAAATACGCATAACGACTCGAAACCACACATGCTAGATGCTTTACACTGCGATCAACAATCCTGTTTGTATCACAGGTTCAAGATTTCTTTCCAGGCATCCCAGCACAAAAAGAAGATTCATAGGAAAATACAATATTTGACCAATCTTGCTCAAGACTAGACGCTTTTCGCGGTGATTAGCTGTTATCAGCTATTTTGCCAGTTTATATTCGTGTAAACGATTTCGTAGTCATCAAACTTGCTTTTATATTCTTATTCCTCAATTCTACTAGTCTGTTACGCAGGGTTTTTTTAAACAAAGTGATAATGGCCTTATCTTGCCTCGTTGTGATAACTCGTTGTCTCCCTCGACCTGGAATGTTATCTACTGACTTTCTTGTTTTATTTCAATTAATCTACAACTTTACGAATCCCGTGGACTTGCGTAAATGTCTTGCAGCGGCGGTTGTAGATATTTTCGACCCTTTTGGATGCGCGCGCAAAGCACTTTGCATATACACTACTCATTTTAACAAAGAAGAACGTAATTAGCAGCTTGTAGCTGTAGAATAGCAAATATCGGTAGATAGTAAGAAGTTCTGATCATTTACTCAAGGCAAACGTGGTTGCTCCAGATTCTAGTTCCTCTAAATTATCAAAAAATGACTGACGACACACAAAGCATTGTAAATGGATTTGTGCTTATTTCAGTAGTGTTTTCAATACTAGGCACACCAACAACATTGATAAGGATCTACATTATTCTTCGTTTGCCAAGCATTTCTTGTTAGTTTTAAACAAAAGAATAAAAATTTTTAAATCTAGGCACGATCTAACTTTTTAATAAATGACTAAAGAATTATTCTTACTTATTATATGGTATTAACTTGTAACTGCTTGAAGAAGAATATCTCTACTCTATTTCCATATGTATGCATATTTTGGCAAGTTACAGTTGCGTTATTTGTAATATATTCAGTAAAAAAAAAAAAAGTTCTGTGTTTTTATGTTCAACTAAAAAAAGTTAATGTATTGAAATTATGATTTTAATTAAGTAATGACAAAAATTAATTAAAAGAGTTATTCTTTTAATCCATTGTTAAATTAAAAATAAAATTATTACGCACTGTTAGTGTTACAATACTCCTGTGATTTAAAAATTAATACGAAAACTTCTAAGTTTACGTATTCATTTTTACATGAATATATTCCAAAGAGCAAAAAATTAGTGATAAAAAATTATTTGACAACTGCCATTTCTAGGTAGACTAGGTAGTTTCTAGGTTTTTATAGATATTTCATTTCTATCCGAGAGATGGACGTAAGCTCTCTCTCTCATTATTTCGTCGTTTTGAAAAAAATAAGTAATTTTAATTGGTACAAAAAAAAGCTTCCGAAAAGTATGTGCTTTGTTTTCTGTTAATTATCCTGATTGATCGACATCATAACATAAAATGGATACCAAAGGCTATATTGTAAATATTTATAAGAAGGCTGTTAAATATTACTATACCTTGTTTATAGAATGAAATGAAACATTGTTTGTTGCATTAGAAAAAAACATGACATCACTATATTTAATATCTAAGCAATTTAATTATCCAAGATTTATTTAATATGTGCAACAGATATACATACATCCAATAACAGGACAATTACTATATAACAATTAATATAAAATTAAATTGTAACAAACACTAAAATTTAGTTGACATACTAAACATTAAATACTATATAGTATAAATTAAAATGAGTTATGATTTGCTGTATCAATAATTCTCGCCAGTGGTGTAAAATTGACGTCATATAATACAGAGATGAAGTTAACACAAGCCGCTGCTTGAGCAAGGGCTTTATTAGGGTAAAATACATTTTTCTTTACATTGCAAATTATTTTACTTCCTAAATGTCCGGAATATACATATGATACATATACTTATTAAAGAGTCAATTACCTATCAAAGTGTACACGAGACACTAATTCGTCTACTTCTATGCTTCAAAAGATAATAATTATATTTTAAAAAAGTCGCTAGTATTTTATAGTTGATTATTCATTTATTGATAATGTAAAATTTTCGTAAATTTATAACGACAAAATAATTTTTCTAGTACAATTTATTCAGCGAATAAAATATTTTACAAAAATTTTTGTAACTTTGATTCAGATGATTATTTTTTTTCTAATTAAACTATGTTCTTCACTTAATACGAATTACATTACCTGCAAATTTTCGTATGGGATTTAACAACACATCAGGAACAATGGGGTCATCTAGAGAATTAATGAAGACCATTGGCAAACTTATATTGTATAAGTAATTTATACTGGAACTCCATGAATACAATTCGGTTATGGTATTAAAATTGTGCACTTTTTTTGTATATGCATCATCTAATTCAGGTAAAGTGGCAGCGGAAATTATTTCATGTTCATTTAATTTGTGCCTATTTTTGTTTTCTTCGGAGAGTAATACATTTCTATGCCTCAAAATAATATTCTTCATGTTTTCAGTCATAATGTATAAATAAAAACGACGGAAATTTTGCCAATTAAGAAGAAGTTTAGTGCCCCTAATAGAAACGATACAAAATTTTATTCTTAACTTTAAATAATTCTCCTTCATATTACATCCTAAATATTTAATAATACTCTTTTGCAAAAATTTATAAATACGAAAGAAGTAATGTGGATATTCTTTTAAAAAATACCCGATTTTTAGGATAATTTTCATACATATATGCTACGTTTGTTGTTAAGCAATGAAAAGAAATAGAAAATTTTATCAATCTTTAAATATTATATAAAGCCTTACTCTATAGCATTGTATCCTTGACATACTGAAATTCCACCAATGATGCAGTTTGGCCTTCCGCGATCTGTTTCACCCATGTATTTCGTTACTATATTACCACCTAAACTAAATCCTATACAAATTATTTTTGTTGAAGGATGCTTGACAACCAAATTCATCAACATTTCATGAAAATCATTGGTATTGCCTAAAAAAAAATTTGTTATAAATCGGATTTTTATTGACATTTTTCAAACATTTTTTGGGGTGAGGATTCAATTAGAAATTTTGACGAGTATCAAATAGTTTTTTTGCAATATTTGCGTTATTATGAAGAGATACGTTATGACCTTGTGACTCAACAGTCAGTTACTTCTAGGTATACTGATTTTACATGGCGGGCTACGTTGAATTTACTCCATTTACGAATGTTTAGCACAAGGTTCTACTTGCCATATTTGATAATACGTCCATTTCACAACTTTTGTAATAGCCTTCATTCCGTTATCAAAATGAAGTTATTGAGGCATTATATTTCTATTTAGCAGAGCAATCCTAGTTTCATGGAATAAGCGATATCACCATATAATAAGTATTTCATAATTAATGAAAGGTAACAGTCAACAAAGCCATTGACCACTGCTTTTCATTCTTTGAGGACTCATCAAGTAGTCTTCGCATTCTATCTGCTTCTGGGTTTCCGGGCTGGAACCGCGTCACTTGTGACAATGACGCGGTTCCAGCCCGGAAACCCAGAAGCAGATAGCATGAACCACGACCGCTGAAGTCTATGTACCAGTCTTCACATTGTCAACTGTTTTTACACCTAGTCGGTGGTGAATAAAAACGATAAAACGGGAAAAACTATGCTTTCATTTCTCAGACAGAAATGAAAACTATCAGAAAAGTGAAAGTACAGCGAAGAGTTCTATATCGTTTTAAATCACAAATGGTTAGAACATATATTGCCAATGCGAAAAGCGACCGTACATAGAAACAGCAATTGCCAAGCGTAACATTGTATAAGTATTTTTGTCCATTCGAAACAGTGTACCGGTAGTTGATGGTACAAATTAGAGTATCTTGCCCGTCAGAGATTGTCATGTGAGCTTGTAGTGTGCCCGTACGGGTGCTAGTCCTCTTGAACAACAGAGCTAAAGCTAAAGAAATATGTAAGATAACTTACCGAGGGAAAGAGCAGTAAGTGATGTTTCTCTGAGGACATTAAATGCAACGGCCTTGTATTTAGCTTTACGCGGTCAAGCGGGGCTGATAAGAACAGTATAGAAAAGATACAGAGCAAATCCCAAAAACAAAAAAGAGTATTAAAGGTAACGTAAGAGGTTTTAAAAAATATGGAAAAACCGAAAAAATAATTCATGAAGACGAGAATAAATTACGACCCATCTACACATATAAAAGTACATAAAGCTGTGATAGTTAAAACCGCAGTGGAAATGCATCTCCCGACGAGGAGACTCGATTAGCTAGATTATATGGAATTTCTAAAACTGAAGTGAAAACTAGTGAAACAGAGTGAAGATTACATGAAGGCTAAAAGAGCTGTAATCAGGTCAATATATCTGAAAAGGTCACAGTGGAATAAACTTTATGACCACCTGAAGTAACCTTAAATCTTAGTCTCTTAATATTCCTGTCCAATGTCATTTGTCCAGATAATCACCATATAAATGGTGAAATGAATACTAACAGAACATAATATCAACTGATATTTTACGCAATCCAACTTTTTATGTACTGAACAATACTCCTCCTAATTAAGGGACGATCTATAAATAAGCCTAGCAGCCTCATTGATCCCATTGAAATCCCGAACAATAATTCATTGGAGCACCATCTTAGTTAAAGCATATTGCATAATATTGAAATCCGTTTTGATTTAACCAATGTAAATTATTTAGGAGATAAAACTTGTTTAAAAAAATTATATCCCATTACTGAATTTATAACTATGGGTAAAAAGAACGTCGAAATTAAAAATATCTCATTAATTTTCTAGGTCAATTAGTCTGTCAAAGAAGCTAAACGTATCAAAAAAATACACTGAGCCATTTTTTCAAGTTTGGGAACAGAAAATAATCCGAGGGGCTAAATCTGGCGAATAGGGTGCATGAGGTAGCAATTTAAACTTTAATTCATTAATTTTGGCCATTGCAATAACGGATTTGTGAACTGGTGCATTGTCTTGATGAAATAACACTTTCTTCTTAGTCAAATACGGCCGTTTTTGCTTGATTTCTTCGCTTAAACGTTGCAATAAGTTCGCATAATACTCGCCGTTGATAGTTTTTCCTTTTTCAAGATAGTCAATGAAAATTATTCCGCGCGCATCCCAAAAAATCGATGCTATGGCCTTGCCTACAGATGAAACGGTCTTCGCCTTCTTTGGAGCCGGTTCTCCCTTTTGAGTCTATTGCATTGATTGTTCTTTTGTCTCGGGTGTAAAATGATGAACCCACGTTTCGTCTGCTTTGTTGCTGTGAAACTTCGCTAAACACTCAATTGAAACATCTTCACGATACTATTTTTGCTCGAGTGTGAGCAAACGCGGCACCCATCATGCACACAGCTTTCTCATGTCCAAATTTTCAGATAATATGCGATGTACCGCACTTTTTGAAATACCTACTATGTCTGCTAGCTCGCGCACTTTCAGTCGACGATCATCCAGTCTCGCTTTGTGGATGTTTTTCATCATTTCTGGAGTAATCACCTCATTTGCTCGATCATTGCGATGCTCGTTTTGGCAGCTCGTACGATCTCGTTTAAACTCTGTTACCCAATATTTCACTGATGTAAACGAAGGAGCAGACTCACCCAGAGTAGAATCCAGTTCAGCTTTTATATCGGTTGGGCTGAGGCCTTTCAAATAAAGGTATTGTATCACGTAACGATGACCAATTTTCTTCATTATTGATGGCTGCGACAGACTGTGTATGTACATATTTATGTAAACGCACGTAAAAAAAAGATTACTTAAATTTACAGATAAAGTTTGTTTTGTTTTATTTCAAAAATGGAAAATTGATAAACTTCAATGCGCAAAACTTACCGTAACTAAATATTCGAGGCCCAGTTACTGGTATACTGCGAAGAGCGCCGACGTGATTTAAGACAGCACATCTGTAGCCGTGGCATTGGGCCCAATGAACAAATGTTCTTACATAAACACTTTCCGATGTATTTCCTATTCCAGGGCAAACAGCGACTGTAATTTCATCTGAAAAAAGCCATACAAATTAAAAAATCTACTTTTCTAATGTTAGATCATGCTTTCAATACAAAAAAAAGATCAGTTATGTACATTTAACGTGCGATAAATTCCCGGCCTAATATATACACACGAAACGTGTGATTCAGGTTTGTTATGAAACTACTCCTTTGCATTATTAAAGAACTACAGAAGAAACATAGTGCTAAATTTGAGATCTTCGTTTTAATGGAAATATTTATATGAAAATATTTTCAAAATGTCCAATTAGTTTCTAAGAGATCATTTTGAAAATGTTTTCTTTTAAACCTAGTCAATTAAACAAAGATTCTAAAATGTTATTCTAAAATAATGCTAAAAAATGTAATTACCACAATCTTTTTCGCAAATACAGACATAAGAAACGAAGATTGACAATAAATCTCTTTTCATACAGTGAAACTGCAACCGTCACTTCGACTCAATCATTAATCTGAAAGACACACAATATTCAACGCGCATTCTATTTTTTTAGAACAATGGAATCCCAGCCACCACTCTAATTCTATCATTCACTAATCAAAGTCCTACAATATCCATCAATCAATCTTGCTCTTGATAACGGAAATTGCAACCTCCTATTTTCATATATCACCGTGTGCATTAATGTTGCATCGTATTCTAAACTGCTTGCATTGGATAAACAAATCCGAATAGTAGATAACAAGAAGTGGTCTGGAGGTTAAATGCAGTATAACGTAATTTCTAACTCATGTTATTCAGTGCGTCAAAGAGATAATATTGTTGTTGGTGAGTTTAGTAGTGGTTAGAGAATCCTGATATAAATCTTCTAAAGTATCCAACGAAGCCCATAAATTAACTGTCATAAATTAACTGTGTATATATATATATATATATATATATATATATTCGAGATTATGAGGGATCATTCATAATTACAAACTCATTGGCTTAGATGTAATACCGCTATATACCGATTATCCATAGATTTAGCAATAAAACCAAAATAAAAAAACTGGGCAACCATAAAAAAACAAACACCTTCACAAAAAACGAGTTCATAAATGCTATAAAGTTATGTCTAGAATTAACTCATTTTAATTTCAACCCGTTTTTCGAACAAAAATATTGCACTGCCATGGGGTCACCCATTTCTGGCGTAATAGCAAACCTACCAACTACTTGAATTTCCTGGATACAAGAGTAACACAGAAAGGCGATAATATTTGCTCAGATTGGTATCTCAAACCTACTAATTCAAATAAATATCTAAATTTTTATCAAATATTCCGGTTAAATACAAAAAATACAATCCATAACTTAGTAGACAGGTGTTACGAATTTTCATAAAAACGTAATTACAAAAAACATAAATAAAATTAAGAAATATTTAAAAAAATAATTATGCTTCGAACTTCTTGCAAATATAGAAAATGCCGATAATATTATCACAAAGATAAATCAAAATTCATCACTTTACCATACCTACCACATCTGCCAAAAAATCTAAACAAACTCTTTGGAAAAACAACATTAAAATAGCCCACAAACCGTAAAATATGAACAAGTCCTTTTTTGCCGAAATTAAACACCAAATACGTAGAGAAAAACAAACACATATACAATATATATAATATAAAATGCAAATATTGTGAAGATACAGACGTAGGACAAACGAAACAATATCTACATAAAAGCATCTACGAATACGAATACAGTTTAAGCATCTAGCAAATACTGATTCGTGAACGTAAAAAAACATTTTTTTATATTAATACACACGATAAAAGAAACTTCAGTACATCAAACAATATGTAATAATAAATAAATTAGTATTTTATCATATCGCATGTTATTTTACATATCAGTTATATTTTCGCAAATGAATACTGTAATATACTGACGTTATATGTATAGTATGTATGTATTTGTATCCAGAATCAAAAAAATATTTCCTTATATTAACAGATGTTACAAACCCAGTTTTTAGTAAATTAAATTATAACACTATTATAGATATTGTCTTACTTTTGAAAATAGTCTTACCCACAAAACTATCAGGTTGTTACATATGAAATGTCCGATTTTGTAAGGAATAAAAAAAAGTCTAAATTTAAAATAAATATTTATTCTGCAAAATAGTCTCCATTTACATCAATAGTTTGTTGCCAACGGCCTGGAAGCTGAAAAATTCCCTTTAAAAAGAAATCAAGGTTTTGACGGCTCACATATTGCTCAAACACTGCTATTACAGACTCCCGGTCAGGGAAGTCCCTATTTTTTAAGTGATTGTCTAAACTTCGGAAAAAATGAAAATCTGTTGGCAAAAGGTCAGGTGAATAAGGTGGGTGAGGGAGAATTTCGTAACCAAATTCCGAAAGTTTTTGGATTGTCTGTCGTACAACACGAGGTCTTGCATTATCATGAAGAAGTATGGGTCCATGTCTATTGACTAGTGAGGGCTGCAAGCGGCTCAATTTTCCATGCATAGTTTCCAGTTCGGCACAATAGGACGCTGCCGTGATGGTTTCACCAGGTTGCAAAAATGAATAGTGAATAATACCCTTACTGGTCCACCATACAGTCACCATAATCTTTCGCGGGTGAAGTGATGCTCGTGCATGCTGTCTTGGTGCTTCACCTCGACTAACCATTGTCCTGACCGTCTCCGATTATCATAAAGTATCCACTTTTCGTCACACGTTACCACTCGATAAAGAAACGGTTCAACTTTCTGTCGATTAGCCAAAGAGGTAGCCACCTCTAATCGACGGAGCTTATTGGCTTCCGTTAATTGGTGCGGCACCCATCGATCCAGTTTCTTCACTTTGCCAATCGAAGAAAGGTGACGACTAATGGTGGCAATGGACACTTGAAATGTTTCTGCAAGACTACGCACTGTTGTCGACGGATTACTTTCAACTTCTACACGCAGCTCGTCGTCATTAACGGTGCTACGCGCATATCCGCGAGGCTCATTTTCCAAATCGAAATTTCCCTCGCTGAATTTTTTAAACCATCACCGTAATGTGCGTTCATTACACGTGGTTTCACCGAACGTCTGATTAATTTCTCGCGTTGCTGCAGCTGCATTTAATCCCTTTTTAAATTGAAAGAGGTAAATTGCCCGAATATCTCTTGCCGACAGCATTTCCATAGGCGAGACAAGGACAGGTGTATTAATCTTTCCAAGAATTGGAACAGGTACACACTTCAAAATAAATACCCTTTTCTACAAATACAATAATAATGTTCACCAAAAACATACACGTCTTCACACAGGTGCGATTCAGTTCAGACTGAAGTAAAAAACGGACATTACATTTGTAACAACCTGATACTTCGTAATTAAGGGTATGAAAGCTACCGAAATAAAAGATGGGTTACGGGAAACATTAGGTGAATCTGCCCCGTCATCCGCCACAATAAGTAGATGGGTAAATGAATTTAAACGTGGTAGAACAAGCTGTGTTGATAAACCGCGCTTTGGATCACCCAAAATCGTAACTTCTAAGGAAATGATTATAAAAATCCATAATATTATTACGCAAGATCGACGACTCAAGTGAGAGAGATAGCAGACATGGTAAACATTTCAACAGAACGCGCATTTCCAAGGAGTGTTGCATTTCCAATTAGTACCGCATGCGCCTTTTTCGCCGGATCTAGCCCGTTCCGAATTCCACCTTTTTCCAAAATTGAAAACGGCACTAGGTGAAAAGAAATTTTCGTCTAACGACGAGCTTATCATCTTCGTAAATGAGTATTTTGCAAGCCTTCCGGAATCGTATTTTAGAGATGGCATAAGGCCATTGGAGCACCGTTGGAATAAATGTATTGCTCTTCTAGGAGAATATATTGAAAAATAAAAATTATTTTGTATTTAAAAAATTCGTTTTTCTTTTCCATTCTCACTACTTGTCAAACTACCTTCGTAACTATAAAGCTTCTTAGGAATGATTGAGCATCAAATTCCTTATTTAAAATATCACAAGAAACGCCTCTAACTTAAGTATTTCTAAATTATTTGATCAATAAGGTTGATATATAACCCCTTTTCCACAATTAACTATTTGTAAAATTCTGTATACGCATTTCGACAACTAAGTTGTCATCATCAGCAGATAATTTCAAAGTGTCGCACCTGGTAAAACACGGCGAAAAAATTGTACGAAAAATAAACTCCGTACGCGATCCGCACCGATGAAAACCAAGATGTGCACTGTGTCTGTTTCACAAGATTTTTAAAAAATACTTTTACTTAAACTAACATGCACTACATCGAAAAAGGTTATTATGGTCAAAAGTGTGTGATTTATGTGTGTTTTATGATATTGTTCCTCTTGTCTTTCAGTAGAGAGAAGAGAGGCGTTTGCAGAGGGCCGGCGTCATAAACGTTTACCAGTTGGCCTGAATTCTTTACGATGTGCATGCTTTCATACGCGTCCAGTTCGCGATAATTGTACACGTTCTTTATTAAATGTAAACAATCCATATTAACACTGTGGTTATTTTCTAATACATGTCTCGCTATACCCGATTTTTCCGGTCGGTTGAATTTTATGTGCGAAAGGTGTTCTTTATACCTGGTTTCGATCGATCTTTTGGTTTGGCCGATGTATTGTTTATTGCACTCTAAACATTCAATTCGGTAGATTCCCGATTTTTTATTCTCTTCAATTTTGTCTTTTGCATTTCCTAACAGCATTTTAAGGGTATTATTAGGGCGGGAACATACTTTAAACCCGTGATCTTTAAAAATACTATTCAGATTTTTTGTCACACGATGGAAAGGTAAACAAACAAAATACTTTTCCCGATTGCTCTGTGGTGAAAGACATGTGGTGTCACGGATTGTTTTTCTTATGTTGGCCTTTCTAATTAATCCATTGATTATTTCCGAATCGAAACCGTTGTATACCGCGATATTCTTAATGAGGTTCAATTCTCTTTCATATCTTACTTTTGTTAATGGGAAATTGATCAAACGATTAATCAGAAAATTAAATGAAGCCATCTTCTGTTGCATGCTGTGATTTGAGTCAGCCGTAATGAATCTATTGACATTGGTTTCTTTTCGGAAAATATCAATTTCTATTTTGAGATCTTTCTTAATAACTAAGGTGTCCAAAAAAGGCAACTTGTCATTGTTTTCTTTTTCTACTGTGAATTTAATTGTCGGGAATTTTGAATTTAACTGTTTAACGAAATCATTTAAGTTGCATTTTTGTGTATTGAAAACCGCGAAAATATCATCGACATACCTGACCCAAATTCTAGGAAAATATTTAGCTTTATTTTTTAGTTCTATTTCAAAGTTACTCATAAACAGGTCCGCTATGAATGGAGAAAGACAATTGCCCATTGCAGTTCCCTGTTTTTGTTCATAGAACTTCCCTTCGAACTGAAAACAATTTTGGGACATGCAAAGGTTTGTTAATTTCACGTATTCCTTTATTTTCTCTGGTTCGATCTTATTTTTGTGAAGCAATTCTTCTAAATATTTTAAAGTTTCTGGGATCGGTACCGAAGGAAACAATGACGTTACGTCGAATGAAACTAAAATTTCTCCTTTTTCTAATTTACAATCTTTGATCCTTTGGTATACAGAATTTTACAAATAGTTAATTGTGGAAAAGGGGTTATATATCAACCTTATTGATCAAGTCAATCAACCACAGGCTCCATCAAATTCAACTATTTCTAAATTACATACGTTACGATGCAGACTGAAAAACGAGTGTCTCGTATTTGAAATTTTTACCCGAACGTTCTTGGGCACGAGGGCATTACGAAATAGACACTAGCAGAGCTACTGCAGCTAACTGAGCTGGAAGGAAAAGAAAATTAAGCAACGCGTAAAAAGTAGAGAGTAGGAAGGTGAGACTAAGAAAAGTAGTTAGTAGAAAGGAAGAGAGCCAAAAGAAAAAGAATGTTTAGATAAGGAAGTGGAGAGTTGCGACAATGCTGAAACAGCAAAGGCGTCGTATATCCGACTGCATGGCAGAAAAGAAAAGGTAAAGGATTTCGAAAAAATTACCCACGAAGCAGAAGCGACACAAGCAACTCCAACAGAGTGATTGCAATGCCCAAACACAAAAAATGTGTTCGGAACAAAAAAAAATTTATTAATAATACGTAAACAAAGACTTAGTCAGGCTAGGCAGAGATAAACTCAACCTTATTGGATAATATTAAATCCAGGAGAAAAGTCTTCAAATCCAGTAGAAGAGATTTGACGACTCGCACTAAAAAAACAATTACCCTAAACGACAATCTAATAACGAAGTGAATATATCCACACAGTAAAAAAAAAACTCAAAAGAGACCGGGACCGAATTTTGAGGTATCTCTAAATAAATACGAGGGAGCGTTTTTATATTCGCGGAATGGGGGACAAGGGGTGGAAATAAAAAAACCAAATTATTTTTCTTTTTCAATATATTCACCTGCAAGACGGATACATTTTTCACATCTTTCAATTAATTTATTTATACCCTCAAAAAAATGATTTCTCTTTATCTGCAAAATACGCCGAAACTGCCTCCTTGACTTCATCATCGGCAGTAAATTTTTTACCCCACAACTCTTCTTTCATTTTCGGAAACAGGTAATAATCACTTGGGGCCAGGTCTGGGCTGTAGGGTGGGTGATTCACAATTTCGAAGCCCACCTTATGCAGGGTAGCTAACGCAACGCGGCTCTTGTGGACGGACGCGTTGTCGTGCAAAAGCAGAACACCTTTTGTCAATTTTCCCCGTCTTTTCTCTTTAATGGCTTCTTTTAGTCGCTCTAATATTGAAGCGTAATATTCTCCGGTTATAGAAACACCTTTATCTTTATAATCAACCAACAATATTCCTTCCGAGTCCCAAAATACCGTTGCCATGAGTTTCCCAGCTGATTGTGACACTTTAAATTTCTTGGGAGGTGCTGCGCCCTTTTTATGCCACTGCATGGAGTCTTGTTTGGACTCAGGTTCATAATGATGAACCCAAGTTTCGTCTCCAGTAACAATTCCACTCAATACACCATCCTTGTCTTCATTACAGAGGTCCAAAAATGCACGTGAACACTCTACGCGCTGTTGTTTTTGCGGCGGCGTGAGCATTCTCGGCACCCATCTTGCGCTGACCTTAGACATGCCGAGATGATCGTGTAGGATTTTAAAAATTGTTGTATCGGATACTCCAACCATTTCTGCGAGTTGTTTCTTCTTTAGTCGAGCATCTTCGAGTACAATTTGTTCAACTTTTTGGATAAGTGCTGGCGTGGTCACCTCAATGCTCCTGCCCGGCCTCGGGTCGTCTTCAAGGGATTCCCTTCCTTATTTAAATAAACTATGCCACTTGTACACCATGGTTTTTCCTGGACAAGAGTCGCCGTAAACCAATGACATCTCATTCCTTATGGTCGCGACTGATTTTCCTTGCCTGGTCAGGAACTTTATAACGGCACGATATTCGATTTTTTCCATATTTCACTTTTCACTCCTGAGTATGTTACTTGGTTGACGATAGCTCAAAGACTAACTGTCTAATAACAATGAAACTTCGTATTTATACTAATCATGAGTCGCTGCACAGGCCACGCCCCCAATGCGCCTACTCACCCCTCTACAACCCGCTCATTCCGCGAATATAAAAACGCTCCCTCGTAGATAAATAAAATCCAGAATATATAAATCAACAATATTAGTTCAACCAAAGTAAATTAAAAAAAGAAGGGTATAATAACTCAAACAAAATCTAACCGGGACAATATCACATGGTGAAATCTCTTAACAAAAAAGTATGTATACGCTGGTTCATTTACAAGAAACGAACAAACAGATAGTTGTTAAACAAAATCACACCGTCATTAACTCGTTTAGAGGGATTTTACCGTACATCGATTACACGGTAAACATATTTTCTCACCCGGAAGGCCAAGAACCAGATAAACAAATGGTTGTAAAACAAAAGTGTGTTGACTCGTTTAAAGGACTTTTACCTGACGCTGATAATGCGGTCTTCCGGCCGGACCTACAGGCCAAGACACAAATGACAAATCAAAAGCTAATAATAGAAAAAAATTCCAAAGTCACAAAAGGGTCAGTCAGGAGGATCAGAGTCGAAAACACTATTCAACATCCGGCCGCTAAACTTTGAGATCTTTGATGTGCCGAACAGAGGTACGTCCACTAGCACCTCTCAGTTACAGTAAAGTGTCCAACAAACTTAGGCGCTAATTTCGCTACAAATTGCTTAATGGCATTAGACAGAACAAAATTTCGTCTCCAAACACGTTGACGTAAATGTAGATTCGACTCTTCTACGGAGGTTGTACGTATGAGTACTGCGAGTACGCGCTTTTAGGATTCTGACTTGGATGTCTCGAAAGCGCGCTCTTATCGTCGAAAAGTTCGACATCATGTTCTTCATGAGGCACAAATGTTACTTCTCTGCCATCGATCGAGGTTTCTCTCTCGAAGTTCGAGAGCATCACACTAGTTACATTGTCTTTCGACGAACGAATAGCATAACCAGTCTTATACAGCAATTTATCCCAGGTGTGGTGATTATCCTTGACATAGGAGGTAAGCAAAGTTTTAGTCACTCGATTTACTCTCTATGCAGGATTTCCTTGTACATGATAATTGGTCATAAATGCTAGCTTCATATTGTAATTTTCGGCTATATCCTGTGTTGGGACGTAACATGTAATTGATCGACTGCTACACCCAACCATCATGACGTCATTAAGTAAGAACAAGAAAAAAGGAAAATCTGCTAAGTCAGAAACTCCAAAAAAGTTAAGAGTTCATAATACTAAAACGTCGTAAATAATAAAAAAAATTCGAAACCACTCTTTTACTCCAAAAAAAAGCGGATATCTCTCAATATGACAAGGAGAGATAAGTGATTGAACTTCTAATTATTCAAATAAATTATGACTGGAGAAAAGAAAACACCTGTATATGAAAATTCGACTGAAGTCAGTTCTATATAACGTTAACGGAAAAATTTTAAATAATATATTTAGTTGAATGGGAAGATCAAATAAACAGTAAAAATCATTCAAAATGTATAAAAAAGCGAGCCACAAAAAATATTAAGTTGAAATTTACAGTGAAGACCAGTGTTTATATTAAATTCAGTTGGCGCCAAAATCGTGACGTCAAAGAATAAAAATAAACATTAATAAGGATAAACCAACAAAGTCTTACCGTTTAAGGGTTGCAATGTTACTCCCTCCAGAACCTACCTGTTGCCACGCTTGAGGATTCATCCGACTAGAGACTGTTTAAGGGGGTGGGTAATAGAAAAAAAACGAAAATCGGGGAACCCCACAGTATTAAAAATAAATTTCAAACGCTGCCTAATACCAAAGACACGTCGTCAGTTGGCAACACAAGTATCATACATGAGTCACAGATGGCAAACGAGAGTACAGACGTTATCAACAATACAAAATAAAACATATACATATAAATATGTATTTATGTATACATATATAAATTAATAATATATATGTTCGGTTCACAGGAACGAACGAGTGGACAAATAAAACTTATTAAAAATTGGTCACAATATTAAATTTGACTTAATATTAGTCACAGTGTACAATATATTAAGTTTTACTTCATATTGTACACTGTGACCAACTTTTAATAAGTTTTGTTTATTCACTTGTTTATATGGATAAATAAAGCTTATTAAAAATTGGTCACAGTGAACAATGCTAAATTTTACTTAATATTAGTCACAGTGTATAATATTAAGTTTTACTTAATATTCTATACTGTAACCAATTTTTAATAAGTTTTATTTATTCACTTGTTTGTTCCTGTGAACCGAGGGTGTTAAATGTATAAATATTCAAACAAATAAAACATATATGTACATGTAGCAAGGGACAAAAAATTTTAAAGTTTTTGCTACGTAAAAAAGTTGACAAATAAAATTAATAATGGATTACTTATGTTAATAGCAGATGGGCTGTACAAAAAGCTGCAAGTGACTTACGCTAGAAATTACTGAACTAAAAAAGTCTTCACTAAGGTTGGTATATAACCCCTTTCCACATTAACTTTCGTAATTCTGTATACGTATTTCGACAACTAAGTTGTCATCATCAGCAGATAATTAAGCAGTGTTGCACCTGGAGAACTACGGCAATAAATACCCGTACGAAACAATTAATTTCGCACACGTTCCGTACCGTTGAAAGCCAAGACGCACACTGTATATTCGTTTCACATAATTTTTAAAAATTGCGTTCTAGCCCTAAACTAAGATAAACAAGGAAGAACACGGAAAGAAACAAAACATATCTACATGAATTTATTGCCCCAACCCTTGTCCGTCTTTAAGAGACTGGACAAAAATGAATTATTAGGGCCAGTGTCAGTATTCACCACACGGCTTTTATTCTTTAAAATGTACATGCTTTCATACGTGTCTAATTCACGATAATTACACACGTTCTTTATCAAATGCAAACAATCCGCGTTAACACTGTGATTATTTTCTAACACATGTTTTGCTATACCTGATATTTCTGGTCGGTTGAATTTTATGTGCGCAAGATGTTCTTTATACCGGGTTTCGATCGATCGTTTTGTTTGGCCGATATATTGTTTACTGCAATCTAAACATTTAATTCCGTAGATTCCCGACTTTTTATTTTTTTCGATTTTGTCTTTTGCATTTCCTAAAAGGGTTTTGATGGAATTACTGAACCGAAATGTGACTTGAAACCGCGCTCTTTAAAAATACTATTTAAATTTTTTGTCAGACGATGATAAGGTAAACATACAAACTGCTTGTCCCGATTGCTCTGTGGTGATAGACATGTGGTATCACGGATTGTTTTTCTTATGTTAGCCTTTCTAATTAATCCATTGATTATTTCCGAAGCAAAATCATTGTGTCTCGCGATATTCTTAATTGAACTTCAATTCTCTTTCGTATCTCACATTTGTTAGTGGGAAATTAATCAAACGATTAATAAGAAAATTGAACGAAGCCATCTTTTGTTGCATGCTATAATTTGAGTCAGCCGTGATTGACGTTGGTTTCTTTTCGGAAAATATCAATTTCTATTTTAAGGTTATTTCCTAATAACTAGAGTGTCCAAAAATAGCAACGTATCATTGTTTTCTTTTTCTACGGTAAATTTAATCGTCGGAAATTTTGAATTTAATTGCTTGACGTACTCTCCCAAGTTGCATTTATGTGTATTGAAAATCGCGAAAATATCATCTACATATCTAATTCACATTCTTGGAAAATATTTAGCTTTACGTTTTAGTTCCATTTCAAAATTACTCATAAATAGGTCTGCTATAAATGGAGAAAGGCAATTGCTCATTGCAGTTCCCTGTTTTTGTTCATAGAACTTACCTTCAAATTCAAAACAGTTTTGGGACATGCAAAGGTTTGTTAATCGCACGTATTCCTTTATTTTCTCTGGTTCGATCTTATTTTTGTGAAGAAATTCTTCTAAATAATGTAAAGTTTCTGGGATCGGTACCGAAGGAAACAATGACGTTACGTCGAATGATACTAAAATTTCCCCTTCTTCTAATTTACAATCTTTAATCCTTTGAATAAATTCTAATGACTTAGTGACTGACAGGCTTTCAAGTTTTTCGGGCAAATTATTGTATTCATTCACTAGCCACTTTGAAATCAAGTAAGTAGTAGATTTGATCCCTGAGACAATTGGTCTCATTGAGTTGCCTGGTTTGTGTATTTTAGGCAAACAGTATAGGGATCAACGGATTATTTACACTTAATCTATAATTCGTATTCGGAGTTATTAACTTTGCACAACTTTTTAACGCGTTTTTTGTGTCCCTAATCATTTTTGGTAATTGAGTTTTCGTGCATTCAACATAGGGCCCTTCTAAGATTAAGTTTTTCACTCTTTGAAAATAGTCGCTCTTGTCCAAAATTACTAACTTGTTGCCTTTATCTGCTTTTAAATAAAAGCAGTCTTTCAACCTGAGACTCTTAATTAAGTTCCATTCGTGGTTCACTAATTTTTGTTTGTGTTCTTGTAAATTCTGTTTAATTTGAATCTTACAAGCTTCTCTAATGAAATTTTTTGCACTTGGTTCTAAATATGTAATAGCCGTTTCAATTCTTGCGATCACCTCCTCAGTAGGAGTGTCACGGTTGGACAGTGTTTGTGACCTTTGTTTAATATGTCTATTTCTTCTCTATTAAAAGTCTCAGATGAATTATTGACGACTAGTGTTTCTTTTATAGGATTTATATTAAATCCCTTGTCTGATCGCAGGCACAAATCTTTAAATTTCTTGGCCTTTAATTTTCTTGTTTAATTTATGGTTTGTAATTTCCGCGATTTTCCTATAAAAATAACACCAGTCTTGAAATTCAAAGTGATTTAAATTTTTTGTTAGTTTTAGTTTAGTTATCTACTTCTTTTGCTGTACAGATATTTCATTTCCATTTTTAACCATTTCATTTTCGCATATGAAATGACTTTCTCATCTATTCTGCAATTTGATGTTACTTTTACTTTAATAAATTTTGGAAAAACATTTCTGCTTTTACAGCGATTCAAGAAATTGATATCTGCACTTAATAACTTAACTTTACTGTATATCTTGTGAAACGTAAAAGAAAATTAAACTTCAAAATAATAATGAATATTTAATGACTAAATTTATAGATAAAAAGAAAATGAATAAGGCAAGAAACTTTTAATAACAAATATCCGCGAACTGTATTGATATAAGTCGATATGAAAAAAAAACTAATTTAATTAATTAACGTTAATAAGAATACATTTTTCTCTAGGAATCTCTAAGCGTAGAAATTACGTGTAAATATATTGTAATAACGCGGGTCTGACTTTGATAGGGTTGCGGTATTTTCTTTTCAGTTTCCTGTAACATGACGCTGTTCTTCAGAAATTACAAACTGTACTGAAAAAGGGAAGAAGTAATGGGGTTAATATAAAAAACATCTAAATGCTCAAGAAAACAACGGGAAATTAATACTCGTCGAGTGAAATAAAAAATAAGAATTCTCGCCTTACGGTAGTTTTTAAAGATAAAAACGACACGTGCTCGTGTAGGCAGGAGATGTGGCACGAAAGACTGGTGTCTCTTTCGACAGAGGACAGTTCCATATGGAACTTCGCAATAACTTTACGACACTCTAGGCCATGAGCGTCGTCATGACCGAGACTCTTCTCGCGCTACAACCCATACCGACAATGTTTAGTAGGTCTTTGAGGGCAATCTGGATGATGTGGATGATGAGATCGAGAAACTCAACTAGAAAGCAATCTTTTATGATATTGCGACTACCTTTGACATGGTATGGCGCCACGAATTCTACCATAAAATGAAACCGATGAATTTCAACCTGACACCAGTTCCTGCTGAGTTCATATCTCGAAAATCAAACATTTTACGTTTGCTTTGGGGAAATGAAGTCCTCTGTGAGGTCGTTTGCGGCGGAGCTTTTCCGCAGGAGTTCCTGTGGCTCCGAACGTTTCAGCATATATATGAGCGACATACTGAGACAAACAACTTTTCACTTTACTTTGTATACCGACGATACCGTCGTCTTTCTTCGAACAGCGAGAGTATAATTCCCTTAATTTCTCTGAATGGCCATCGAGATGGAGAATAAAACTAAACGAGGATAAATGCGAAGCAGTACGATTTAACCGCAACTGGACACCTCTGGGAATTTGAGGAATTTATTATTAGAAATTGTGACGCCCGTATCAACTGTGAATTAAAACACCGGTATTCCTATCTTAACCAATTCTTTGGCTCATCTTCAAGGCGCTAAAGTTAGCTCAAAATCTAGTAGAGTTGAGAGGGTTCCCTGCATATACAGATCTAAACGGCGCCACAGTATTGTCTTCCTGAAAGTCGTTTACCAATAATGAAGCAAAGGTATCACGATCGGTTTCACGACAAATCTTTCGAGAAGGTTCTTTAAAAAATTATAAACTTAGGGATATAGTTACTATAATCAGAAAGAAAAACAGATAGTAGCCAATCCTGATCTATTAAAAATATACACAACTAATAATATGAAACTATAGCAATATATATATATATATATATATATATATATATATATATATATATATATATAAAATTGCCTACTTAAAATTGTCAACCTGTATATAGAATTTAAGTTATCAAATCTAAATGAATGACTGTATAGTATGGAATTATTGGAAACTTAAACAAAAACTAGTACATTCTAGTAAAGTATTTATGTAGGAAATTACTTACTATATATTGGTCAATTATCCATACTAAAGTTACTGACTATGAAATAAGAATTTCGAACTGTCTGATTAATTAGTTCAATTCTACATATAAATGGAAATTATCTAATTAATTAAAGCAAATATATATAAACTGTAAATACCTAATTATTCTTCTATTGAAATTACATTAATATACTATAATATTATTATGAATATACTAGCATTATAATAAATTGATTTCAAACAAATCTGTACATGTGGCAAAACAGGAGGATAAATTTAAAAAAATCTGTACAAAATTATTTGGCATATACATAACAAACATAACAGTAAATGGTTTTATTTCCTTCTAATTATGACAAATTTCTATATATTCACTTAGACATTGTTACATATGATTATAATTGATCATTTCAAGAAAGTACTTGGTCATTTTAAGCTAATTTTGGAATTGTATTATTAACACGGCATATACAATATGTATAAACTTACTTCTCTTAGATCATTTAAATATATCTACCCCCTTATTACCATAACAATATATAAATCTATATATACATATAAATATATATATATATATATATATATATATATATATATATATATATATATATATATATAGATATAGATATATATATCAGAATATTTACCTTCGTAAAGAGTACCAAGCGGTTGATACATGTCGTACGTAAGTGTGGTGGAATCTGACAATGTTAAGTAAATTCTTTCACCAGTTGGCCATGGACATTTAACTCGTCCTATAATACTGTGTAATATTGTTTGTACATGACCACTAAAACCCCATAGCCGAGTTGGAATGTATCTGAAAAGTAAATAGAAAAACTCTATTTATTCTGTACGAAAATAACGCAAACTTAGATCAGCAAAAGAATAATGTATGCCTTACATGATTAATTATGTTAAAGTATTTAGCCTATATAACATAAAGATGACGTAAACAAATATTTCAAATTATGTGCCCAGACATTTAAAAAATTTAATACAATAAACGTCAACTTAAAAATTGTAATAGATTACAAAATAATTACAAAAAAAATAGGAACACAATTTTCATATATATTATTTTGTAATGTTTTGAGAATTTCTAACCTTTATAATAAATAAACACACCCTATTATTTACAATCTCATCGTCAACTTTGAGATGTTTTCCGATTAACAAAAATTATGTTGTAATAAGACATACATACATACATACATACATATATATACATATACATATATATATATATATATATATATATATATATATAGAGGCGAATATTCTCGCGGAAAAATGCTGGTTTTCTCGTTGTAGAAATTCTTTTATTCTTTTACAAACCGATGACTTCTCAGCGTTTCAATGGCAAATTTAAATAAATGTGTGTACACATTTAATATATATATATAATCGCATAATTACAAACCTTCTAATTATATCAACAGAACACTTTCTTTCTGTTAATAAAAAGAAAAATGAAATAAACTAGAGAAACATTAACATTAGAATTTCACTAATAAAGTTATTGTTTATTTTATATTTAATTCCTGCATATTCTCAACAAAAACGAGCTCATGCATCCAAAAGTATTCCACATCGGCAAATGAAAAAATAGAACGCAAGTAAGGTCCACCAACCTAGAGACACCAACTTGAATGAAACATGGTTTAGTTCTACTAAGATTGTAATAAACCTTTTTTGGTTAATGCAGTAAAAGTGTTATAACGGGTGAAACGCGACTTCGAAATTCTACCCATTTTTGCTGTATAAGCGTGTTAATAAAATATTTATATATTAAGCATGTAATCTTTTATAAAAGCTATTCAAATATTTTGATCACTGAAGGTTGATATATACAGCGAAAAATACCCGTACGAAAACAAACTCCGTACGCGATCCGTACCGTTGAGAACCAAAATATACACTGCCGTGTACATTTTGCCGTAGTTTTCCAAATATTGAATTTTAATAAATGAGTATAATTTTGTCGATAAAATTAAAGACTGAATAATATGACCACAGTGGTATATATTCGAGGTATTTATTTGGCCAATAAATACATACCCCTTTAAATGCACGAGAATTCAAATTGGCCGTGCAATATACATATTCCTCTCCATTGCACGACACTGAATTGACTATATAAGGTAAATAAAAATTGTTTAAATAACGAATATTCTAATTTATTTACTGCATTTACAATAGTAATTTGTCAACAAATTGTACATGTATTCAAAGTAAAGTTTCTTCTTTAATATTAACATAAATAAATAAATACATATTTAAACATAAATAATAATATATTAGAAGATATAGAAAAACAAAAATATATATATACATATATATGGTAGAATTAATTCTAATGTTTATTGCACAATTATTTCTTGTTTATGTAGTTTTGGTCTTTTCTAAAAATAGGATTATTTTCTTTATAGAGTCTGCCTTTTCCATTCAACAATCTATTATCACCTACCTACCTACCTAACCAATTACGGGCTGATAGTATACAAAACCGCTTCATTATACTTTTTCAAATATTGTTAATATGAATACAATTATTAAAATGTACATTATTATCTAGTACTTCTAATAATATTTGAAATCCATTTGTCTAAGGACTTATTTCGGCCAAAACAATTTTAATTATAGAATACCCTGTAAACAGACCTTTAATTAAATCAAATGTTACATATTTTAAACGAAATGGAATATCTCATGAAAATTCCTTTGTCAGAGTAAACTGATGCCAGTTTCAATATTATTACATATATTAAATTTCGTTTGCATGATTATCATGAGAACAAAGTTCTTAGTTGTTCAATAAGAAGCCACTTATATTAGCTAATTGCAAATGCATCAATTTTAGTTAAATTGACGTTTTCGACACCTGTCATATAATTCCAAAAAAACTTTCAACAGGATCTTAATTGAAAACCAGAAGCCTTAAAAAAGATACTTGTCCTTATACACTTTTAAATAACTACTCTAATGCATAAATTGTAGCATTCTAATTTTTTAAGAATGGTGGTATGTATTCACTGCTACCTTTTTCAAAATATATACTTCTTAATGTTCCTTTAGCTAATTTAAAGGAATTCATGATACACAGAATCTTTGGATATTGCACTCCTTAACGTTTTCTCATATTAAAGGTACAAACAATTGCCATTGACACTGTCAAACAGATTATCGAAAAATTTTAAAATCTTTGCAGTTCCAATTGCTGATGAATTTAAATCCATAGCGAGATTTGGATTAATTCCTAAAAGAAAATTCGACAATTAATTATTATAACAATTTACTAAATAAATAAAATACCTGATTTAGCCAAGATATTGATAGCAGCTGTGACTATGTGGTTAAATACCTGTGTAATTTTGCATCCTTAATTTTTCTGATTTTATCAGGACTGTAATGCTCTTCCGTCAATTTGGGCATTATTCGTAATTTGCAGGATGCGTTATCTAGTTCATAAGCATTGTATATATCATGCCATATTGCCATAGTAATATCACCTTTATTGTTCCACACCAAGTTTTTTGTCAATAGATTATTTCTAACCCCCTTACTCAAATAGAGTAGATCAAAAATATAGTAAATCATTTGATTATTAATCCTGTAACATTTTTTATTAGGGAAATCTGCTTCGACTAGTAAATTTCTCATTATATAATAATAAGAATACGTCACTTAAATCTTTAAAACCTTCAAAATGCATTCTATCATTGTTGAACATAACATGGGGTTGTACAGCCATTTCATCAAATAATAAAAAAGATAATCTCTTCTAGGCTTTAGATATCGAATATCTTTTAAATTTTGAAATGTATGGTCATGTATGAACATTTAAAGAAATGTGTAGCGGTAACTTATTTAATGTTTTTCTGGTGGAGACATTAAATAATTCAGTAAAAGTTCTATATACGTGTCGACTTTGCTTACATAGAATTACCACTAAGTATTTCTCATTTAAAGTATAGCTTTTTCCTTTGGGCCGTATACCAGAGAAACAAATTTTGCTTTTTTACTAATTCTGAAACATATTATTCTAAATTGGCAGTTGCATGATTTATTAATTCATTTTTTGTAAAATTATACTCCTTCCTCAGTTACATATGTATGTGTTTGCTTTTCTTAATCTTCTTAGAGATTTAGCTAAAGTAACAGTTCATATACATAATTTTCTTGCTTTAGGAGATGGATCTTTTGCTCTAATTACATCTATATCTTTTAATGTCGAAGTTGAATCTAGAAACAAATATTATAAATAAATTTGCAAATTATAACTTTTGTTTAAATTATATGACTAAATAACTAACACTAAAAATAGCAATATTCATATAATCAAAGTAACATAAATGAACAACATATCTAAAATTCCCTTTTTGATTAAAGTTTATATATATATATATATATATATATATATATATATATATATATATATACGAGTATATATATATATATATACACTGTAGGCCATAAGTTTGGAATCACTTGCATAAGTTAGGAATCACTTCTGAATATAATGAAAATATTGTAGTGGCTTTAACAAACATTGTAAAAATAAAACAATATTAATATACCAAAACGTTTTATTATAAAATAAGCAGGAAAAAAAGCAAATTTTATTTATTTACATCCACTTATTTTTATTATCAACTAAACGGACTTTTCATCGAAATACTCTCCTTTTGCTTTAATGACGGCAGCACACAATCGCGGTAAACGAGACACTAATTTTGTAAGGGTTTTATTGGGTATATTTGCCCAAGAATCTTGTATAACTTGCCACATGTGAGTCTGGGACGTCGGACACTTTTCCCGCACTTTTCTATCCAATTCTTCCCACAACAGCTCTATTGGATTGAGGTCTGGCGATTGTGCCGGCCAAACCATGTTTTGTAAAACACCGTCAGCTTCCTGTTGTTGGAGATATCCTCTACATAAATGAGAAGAATGTTTTGGGTCGTTGTCTTGCATGAATATAAAGTTTTCTCCAAGTAATCTCAGACCGGAGGGCACAGCGTTGTGTTCGAGAATCTGTCTGTAACCCTCCTTTTTCAAAACTCCGTCGATTTTCACCAGATCTCCTACACCAGCCGAAGAAAAACATCCCCAAACCATTACAGAACCGCCACCATGTTTTACCGTGGGCACCACACATTGCGGTAACATTTTTTCCGTAGCAGTTCTTCTTACAAATATCCGACGTCTGGAACCGAAGACCTCGTACTTTGATTCGTCGGTCCATAGTACTTTTTCCCACTGTTCTATTGTCCAATCTTTGTGTAACTTAGCCCATTGCAGCCTTTTTATTTTATTTTGCGGACGTAGAAGCGGTTTGCGAACTGCTACACGTCCCATCAATCCAGCCGCTCTGAGCCGCCTTTTTACTGTGGTTAAAGAGATCCGAGTTTCACGCTCCCTGTTAAACTCACCGCGGATTTGCGAGGCCGTTAATCTTCTATCTCTTTTCGACGTCAATATAATTGTCTGATCTTCTGCAGGAGTTGTAATTTTTGGTCTTCCTGATCGTTTTCTGTCCGTATACCCTCCAGTAGACTGGTATCTTTTAATTGTATTTTGTACACCTTTGTACGATATCTTCATTCTTTTCGCGATATCCCGTATAGAATCTCCCCGATTATGATGACTAATAATTTCTACACGTTTTTCTAGCGATATCTGCTTTCTCTTCGCCATAATCAAACGATGTTTACTGATTCTACACACTTTTATGTGTCTACACACTTTAAATGATACGAAGCAACTAAAATATTCTCATTACTTCAAAATGTATAAATACTTATAAATATAAAAACTAAATGTAATTACAAAAGGTTTATGCGGAAGGGTCTGCAATAAAATTTGTCCATTCCAGGTAATCGTTCATTATGCAGAAATATTACCTGCTCGAATAAATAATACCGCACGCAGAGTTTCCTTAATCTCTAGTTATTTTCCAACTATTAATGCATTTAAAACTACATCTTTTATGTAAAGCTTTATAATGTACTTAAGAATAATCCTTTGTACTTATATCAAAGTAATACGAACGTAACATAGATAAATTTTAATTTTTATGAATTTACTGGAACTGATTCCAAACTTATGGCCTGCAGTGTATATATCTTTCGTTTCTATATTGAAGTTCGTATATAATTAAATCACTCATAACCAGTGAAAAGCATGCTAGGTTGTAACGCCCCTTTCTACACTATACCCTAGTGTACATAGTAGCACAAAAGCCCGTATTGCTTAAAAAGACTAGTAATCCTTCGTTTCTCCTAAGGAAGAAACTAGTCAATTAATTCCAGGGGTGGTAAGAGTCCTATATAAAAAGTTTTTGGGAGACGCCACAGCATTAATCACTAGAAGTATCCTTGCTAATGTTGAAGCACATGGATTCTCCGATTTGCCGATGGCAAAGTTTAGAGCGACACAAAATAAGACACTAAGGGTGATAATGGAAGAACACCTAAAATAAATTGTAAACTATCGGTTCATTTATAAGCAGGAAATCAATGACTAACTAAGCAGCCCTGATATATAGGGTCTGGGAAATTATTAATCTAATTACTAGCATATAATCACTGACTAAATGAGCAATCATGGCATATAAGTCTTCAGAAATCTTAATCTAATTACTAACATGTAATCAACAACTTAAACGAGTATGCTAGTATATACATCTTCAGTAATACTAATATAACAATTGGCATGTAATCAAAAATATTACTTTAATTATTAGCAAGCAATCAATGATTTAAACGAGTATAGATATTTAGTAATATTATCTTCATTACTTAGCAAGTATTAATAATATTGGATTAGCAATATTAGTGTGTAAATTTTTAGTAATATTAATCGAATTATTTGACAAGTAATCAATAACACTGGATGAGCAATACTAGTATATAAATCTTTAGCTTCCAAGTTCTCTCATAGGGTAAAACTGGTTACGTATGCAGTTTACATGAATTACGAGGATAGTTTGACAAGTAGTGAGAATGACACATAGGTGGCGCTCTAATTGGTAAAACAAATGTACTGTAATTTAGGTTGCCTATTTATATGTTTACATTCCAATATTTAGATAAATCGGTTAAATAGTTTATTTTTGACAGCTGATTGAAAAAGAAGCAACACATCGTTTTGTTAAAATGGAAAAAGCAGAGTATCGTGCGGGTTTAAATACTTCGTAATTAAGGGTATGAAAGCTACCGAAATAAAAGATGATTTACGGAAAATATTAGGTGAATCTGCTCCATCATCCGCCACAATAAGTAGATGAGTAAATGAATTTAAACGTGGTAAAACAAGCTGTGTTGATGAAGCGCGCTCTGGAGCACCCAAAATCGTGACTTCGAAGGATATGATTATAAAAATCCATAATATTATTACGCAAGATCGTCGACTCAATGTGAGAGAGATAGCAGAAATGGTAAACATTTCAACAGAACGCGTACACTACATTTTAACGAAAGAATTGGGCTTTTCCAAGCTTTCGGCAAGATGGGTACCGCGATTGCTTACGACTGATCAAAAGTTCACTCGTTTGTGCATTTCCAATGAGTGTTTGAACCTTTATAAGCGGAATCCGGTTGATTTTTGTGGGCGATTTGTTACTTGCGATGAAACTTGGATACACTACAGTACACCCAAAACTAAACAACAGTCGAAACAATGGGTAGAACGTGGTTCTGCACCTCCAAAGAAAGCGAAAACCACTTTATCGGCAAACATTGTGATGGCATCAATTTTTTGGGATTCAAAGGGTATTTTGTTCATTGATTACCTTCAGAAAGGTGCCACAATAAACGGACAATATTATGCAGAACTTCTACAAAAATTAAATGTTGAGATTCGTGCTATACTGCCAGGAATGGCAAAGAAAAAAATTGTGTTTCACCAAGACAACGCTCCCTCGCATACCAGCACAGTTGCGATGTCCAAAATCCACGAGTTGCATTTCCAATTAGTACCGCATGCGCCTTATTCGCCGGATCTAGCCCCTTCCGGCTTTCACCTTTTTCCAAAATTTAAAACGGCACTAGGTGGAAAGAAATTTTCGTCTAACGACGAGCTTATCATCTTCGTAAATGAGTATTTTGCAAGCCTTCCAGAATCACATTTTAGAGATGGCATAAGGGCATTGGAGCACCGTTGGAATAAATGTATTTCTCTTTATGGAGAATATATTGAAAAATAAAAATTATTTTGTATTTAAAAAATTCGTTTTTCTTTTCCATGCTCACTACTTGTCAAACTACCCTCGTATGCAAGGGTTTCTATGCCTTACCAAATTAACATGAATATCTTCCCTATTGACAGAAGAACAGTTTTCTAAATAGGATCAATACAAAACAATGTCAAATGTTCAGTAACAATGATCTTCAATAATTAATGATAGAGTACACAAATTATTGTTTGATTACCTTAGCTACCCTTAATATTTCTAATGACCAAATTAATAAATGTTCGACTACCTTACATGGACACTCATGGATGTTGCATTGATGTTTCCCAGCAATGTATTTCGAAGTAGCCGAGTCACTGCTTAGACAGATGTGTTGATGTGGTATTAAGAGATTACCATGCATCCCTCGATCGATGCAGGCGAAGCTTTAATTAATTCGTGGTCTAGCAATACGAAGACAGCTACTGAAATCACCTACTGATTAATGTGGTACTTAAAATGTCTCTATGATAACCTAACTTTTAAAAACAAATCTCAGTTATCGAAATTTTCTGTGCAATGAGTGTGGCAAAACAAAATGATGGCTACGTTTCCACGCGCTTCGTGAATATCGTCGAATAAATTCCCAACAAATTCCAAAATATTATATGACAAATGATAATTTAAACGAATCATAATTCAACGATAGTTGAAGAAAAGATGTTTTCTTTCGGTACGCCTAAATTATTCCACCATAAAGCAAAGGCTGCTAACCAACAGGTATTTACATAATGACAACTCGCAGACCAGTAACAACGCATCGAAGCTTCATAGAGTCGAAAATGTCAAATATTTCCAGTAACGTGGATGACAAAGACAGTCAGTACAGGCCCGTTCTTCTTTAAAAGAGCATTAATTATAAAAACCAAAAAGAATATATTCAAAACCATTGATCATGAACCTTATGTATAACCAGGCTTAAAATATTACTATCGAAAAGATGCTAGTAATAACACTAAGAAGAACGACTTAAGTCTAGTCTAATGAATTAATTACACGCTTATAATTACAACAATTAGAAAGAAAAGTAAATAGAACGGCAAATCAAACACGGACATAAATAACCTAATAGGAAAAGAAATCTGTATGTCTACCCTATTATTTACAACGTTAAGTCAAACATACTTGATGGCAGAAATGGTATCGAGAAACGAAAATTAATTTCAATAATATGTATGCGAATTACATTTCCACGTACAGCGATGTACACAAAATTCATTAGACATTTTTAACTTAAAATTGCTTCAGTAACGCATCCTTAAGCTGAGGCAATCATGTCATGGAACTCCAGTAAAATAAACTTAGAAAGCTGCTTTTTCAACTTGAGTTGGACCTTGGAGTTCAAATAAGAAATAGCATCTTTCTGTAAGTACATATTTGAGGATATAGTCATTCGGTATAAAGAGGGCATGGCAAATCTCATTTTCATCAAACTTTTTGACGCATTCTCTTGTTTTGGAAATTTATGACGATACGATTTCTTATCTTCTCTACCCCTAATGGAACATGTACGACATCAGACCTATTTTAGACAAGGGAACAGATAAAACTGGAACCACAAATATACTTAAAATGTTTAAATATCTTTTGTAATAAATATAATTTGTTTTTATCAAAAACAACACATATATAAAAATATTTGCCTATACTATGTGTTATTTATATTTGTAAAAATAATAGTAATAGCTGGTCTAATATTAATAATGTATGAGAACAAAAACACATGCTTTTGTAAAATCAGCAGACGTACATGTTTGAAATTCAAATTAACGTAACTCTTGAAACACGAAGTGGCACGTGTTATAACTAAAACTCAAATGAACCACATACAAACATAAACAATTTAAAAACGGCTATCTGATGCCAGTTGAATGAATAGAGCACGCGCCCGTGCTCTATTCTATTGGCGAATCAATGTATAAACGTTTGACTAAGCACCGCCAACGACTTTGTTCCCAACTAATAACAAAGTTGAGCAAAATAATCTTTGCTCATGAAGAAATAGATAAGAAGCTCTAAATAATTCTAGTAAAGAAAGAACGTAATTTCGAAGATGTGATAGATTTAATAAACTAAATTCTATTAATAAACAATACGAATTTATAATTTGTAAAAGCAAATTTGTCCATGCTCCTTACTAGCATTTAGTGGAGTTTTTATTTATATTTGAAGTTTATTTAGTTTTATTATGATAAATTTCTGATGTCCATATGAAAGAGTTAAGAGAACAGCGTAACGAGAATTGCGGGAGAAACACATGCGCATTATAACCGCTAACTACAAACATTTAAATACAATACATATAAACTGAAACACTCATCTCTAATCTAACGGTATAAAGCATTGACGAGTTGACATCAATGACAAACATCACTATTGAGTTTGTTCGCCATAAGGGCCTTTACCAGGTGTATCGGAAAGTCATTACCAGTTTTTCTAACAGATGTCGCTAGGCTTAAGTACGCAATGTTACGATTTGACACTTATGTCATTTTATTCTACTAACATCAAGCTTCAAAGCTATACATGTTATATTTTGCGAAAGTAACACTGTAATAGATTTATACCTCTTTGAAAATATCAAGTTTCTTGCCTGTCTTAATTAAACAAAGGAAAAAAGTAGCTGAAAGTCATCGTTTGCTGGTAGAAACTTACGGTGAGCATGATCCAATCATAAAAACATGTGGGACGTGGTTCCGACAATTCACAAGTGATGATTTTGATGTGCAAAACAAAGAACGTTCTGGTAGACCGAAAAAGTTTGAAGATGCGAAACTGCAGGAGTTATTGGATGAAGACCAACCCAAACTCAAAAGCAATTGGCAGAAGCGTTAAATGCGGCCTAAGAAACAATTAGCAAACGGATTACGAGCAATGGGAAAAATCCAAAAGATGGAAAAATGGATGGCACATCAATTGAATAACAGGCAAATGGAAAATCGAAAAATTGTCTGTGAAACACTACTTCAAAGGTATAATCTAAAGTCACTTCTGTATTGAATAGTGACGGGTGACGAAAAATAGATTTATTTCGAAAACCCTAAGCAAAAATCATGGTTATCACCTGGCAAAGCCGGCCTATTGACTCCAAGGCCAAATCGTTTTGGTCGCAAGACAAATGCTCTGTATTTAGTGGAACTAAAGTGGCATGTTTTATTACTCTTGAAACCTGGTGAAACAGTTAATACTGATTGTTACCGACAAAAAATTTTCAATTTGAACCATGAATTGATAGAAAAACGTCCTAAATGGGCCCGAAGACATGATAAGGTGTTATTATAACAGTATAACGCGCCGTCTCAAACAGCAAAACCGGCTGAAAGCACTTGGATGGGACATAATATCGCACCCGCCGTACTCGCAAGACCTTGCCCCGTCCAACTATCACCTTTTTGCATAAATGGAACATGCGCTTGGAGAGCAGCACTTCGTCAATTTCGAAGGAGTTAGAAAATGGTTGGATGAATGGTTTTGCTCAAGGACAAACAGTTTTTTTTTTGTGATGGCATCCATAAATTGCCTGAAAGATGGACAAGATGTGTAGAATCAATTGGCCAATACTTTGAATAAATAAATTTTTCCATTTTGTTGAAAATTATGTAGTTTTTTTACGTAATGACATTTCTGAGAAGATAAAGAAACATTATTGCGATGCTTAAAAAATAAATTATAAAACGGATCTTTATTAAAAAAAGAAATAAATATATTAAAACAAAGAAAAGATGTAGGTTATTCATATCGATCTGTAAAAGAAGTCTATAAAATTAATATTAAATTTGAATTCTATATACTCAAAAAAAATAATTTATTCTCTTATTTCCTTCTTTATGAAAATACATTTTGTAATGTTGTTCAAAATAAATTGCAAGGAATGGCATTACATTCTTCCTCTCTATTTTAAATAAATTACTAGCTCCAATAAAACGCGTTTTATTTATTATTGTAGAATGATTAGTAATATTATATTTTTAGTTTCATCCTTTGTACTAGCACTTTTTGCATAATGCTATATATTTATCTGTATATATGACGATGGTTCATCTAATATAGATTTTTGCACAATATTCTAATATATATAAGTCGAATATCATAATCACATTTGAACCTTCGTCAAAGAAAACAAATACTTTTAAGTATATGTATATTCAGCCTGAATGATCAAATTTCCAATTACAATGCGCTCTATAATAAATCTTCTAAATCTTAAAATAAAAATTAGCCCTCGTATATGCTCATCTTTGAGAATAAAAGTATTAAAAACTATACTAAACTAAATATAATAAACTATGAGACACATTTTTTTTAATCTGAACTTTTGCGAAATAATATGTATAAATTGATAAAATATTAATATGCCCGTTCACATCGCACATAAACTCATACACATAGTGCACAGTTTACATTTTTTAGATATTGATATGTTTGCAATAAATAACATTGGTTGACCGACTTGTAAATATTTTACTTTATTAAAATAAAATACAGCTTCCAACGTAGCAAACATGAAACATACCACTTGGTCTTAAAAAATCGCGGGAAACTTCGCATCGTTAGCACAGTTAATCGTACTGCCAATTTAACAAATACTACTAACTAAGAATATATAACAGACATACGAGGGAGCGTTTTTATATTCGCGGAATGAGCGGGTTGTAGAGGGGTGAGTAGGCGCATTGGGGGCGTGGCCTGTGCAGCGACTCATGATTAGTATAAATACGAAGTTTCATTGTTATTAGACAATTAGTCTTTGAGCTATCGTCAACCAAGTAACATAATCAGGAGTGAAAAGTGAAATATGGAAAAAATCGAATATCGTGCCGTTATAAAGTTCCTTACCAGGCAAGGAAAATCAGTCGCGACCATAATGAATGAGATGTCATTGGTTTACGGCGACTCTTGTCCAGGAAAAACCATGGTGTACAAGTAGCATAGTTTATTTAAACAAGGAAGGGAATCCCTTGAAGACGACCCGAGGTCGGGCAGGAGCATTGAGGTGACCACGCCAGCACTTATCCAAAAAGTTGAACAAATTGTACTCGTAGATGCTCGACTAAAGAAGAAACAACTCGCAGAAATGGTTGGAGTATCCGATACAACAATTTTTAAAATCCTACATGATCATCTCGGCATGTCTAAGGTCAGCGCAAGATGGGTGCCGAGAATGCTCACGCCGCCGCAAAAACAACAGCGCGTAGAGTGTTCACGTGCATTTTTGGACCTCTGTAATGAAGACAAGGATGGTGTATTGAGTGGAATTGTTACTGGAGACGAAACTTGGGTTCATCATTATGAACAAACAGTCCAAACAAGACTCCATGCAGTTGCATAAAAAGGGCACAGCACCTCCCAAGAAATTTAAAGTGTCACAATCAGCTGGGAAACTCATGGCAACGGTATTTTGGGACTCGGAAGGAATATTGTTGATTGATTATAAAGATAAAGGTGTTTCTATAACTGGAGAATATTACGCTTCAATATTAGAGCGATTAAAAGAAGCCATTAAAGAGAAAAGACGGGGAAAATTGACAAAAGGTGTTCTGCTTTTGCACGACAACGCGCCTGTCCACAAGAGCCGCGTTGCGTTAGCTGCCCTGCATAAGGTGGGCTTCGAAATTGTGAATCACCCACCCTACAGCCCAGACCTGGCCCCGAGTGATTATTACCTGTTTCCGAAAATGAAAAAAGAGCTGCGGGGTAAAAAATTTACTACCGATGATGAAGTCAAGGAGGCAGTTTCGGCGTATTTTGCAGATAAAGAGAAATCATTTTTTTATGAGGGTATAAATAAATTAATTGAAAGATGTGAAAAATGTATCCGTCTTGCAGGTGAATATATTGAAAAAGAAAAATAATTTGGTTTTTTTATTTCCACCCCTTGTCCCCCATTCCGCGAATATAAAAACGCTCCCTCGTAAGTTCGTTTGTTTAAAATAAATTATATCTCTATTTTGCACAATATTCAATTTTCTTCCGTATTATACAACAGAAATTTTAAAGTATCTTTAAAGTGCGGCGGAGTAAAAGCAAATTTTTAATTTTTAAATTACAATGTAGGACACGTTTAGGTATATCATAGTATTTCAAAAACTAAATAAAATAGAGTATTGTTAATCCAAGTTATAATTAGTAAATAATTCGAATTGCTGCATTGAAGTAAAAATGTGTATTTATAATATTATATTAACGTCATTCATTTTATATATATATTTATTGTCATAAAAATGAAAACTTTAAACATTTAATTTGAAAAAGACATGTATACAATATACATATATTAAAGCATAAATATTTTATTAACATTTGTATATTATTTGTATAATATATGTATTTCAAAATAGGGCGATTTATGGTTCTCTTACATTACTTTATTTGATTTCATTCATATACATTTAACAAGTAACAAAAGTTCAAAAATCGAAAAATAAAAATCAACTAATAATAAAGAAATAAATTTATTACTCTAGAGAATAACAACTATCAAAATCTAACGAAATTTTTATTTCCTATTATTCATTATTAAGAAAATCCGTAAATATTGTTTTCTTCAAAAAATTCGCCTTTTGTATTGACAACTGGCGACATACTTTCTACTAGCTTGTCGCCATTCTTTTTGGAAAATATTCCAGAGCTACTCTTTGACAATTCTGACTCTTCTGTCAAGTTCATACCGTACTAACGCAATAGGGTAGAGATCTAGACTCTGCCGTGACGATATCATAACTTAAAAATATTCGCTTGATTTTTGCTCATTCAGATACTATTTAAATATTCGAGCTGTGTGCTGCTAACCGTTATCGTGCACAAATGCAAAATTCTTCTCTCTCTTCGATTCAGTATCACATCCCTATTCCTGAGTAAGAAAAGTAACTCCAAACTGTAATTGAACCGCTGCCGTTTTTTATTGTTGGTAAAACGCATTGGGAAGAATTCCCTCATTAGCGAAACGTCTAACAAACACTCTCCTGCTTTGACCAAATACTTGATATTGATTCGTCAGTTCATAAAGCATTTTGTCACTGTTCTACCTTTCAGTCCCGATATTCTCAGCCCCACTATACGACTGTGTAAATTTTGTTCCACCAACCAACGTTTGACCGTGGTAACTGAAAGTAGAAAGCTCGCTTTCTGGTGTTGTTTTTCTGCGACTTCGTTTGCTTATTAATTGTAGTAGACGATCATCTGTTGAGATGGTTATTCATGACGGACTTAGACAATCACGGTCTTCTAAGTCGCCTATTTCTAGATTTAATTTCTTTTTCGGGCAAAATTAATATGCTGTATCATTTAGCAACACCTATTGATTAACCACGAGGCACTTTGAACACTGTTATTCACTTACTGTACCGCCACAATAATATTTAACAGAAACTATGGCATTATTTATCAAGCCGAGTAGGAACGAGTTCCTAAGAGAGAGACGATACAATAAAATATTTATCTGCTTGGTCTTATCGATAAGATGTGTCTAATACATAGATTAGCATAATCTGGTGCAAATTCGGTTGGGTATTTCGGGCCATACAATATTTAATTACTTCTTCTACCTACTTATATGCGCAATAATTTCGTAAACAGCGTACACAGTCGAGTGCACTCTAGCGACTAACAGAGGAGTTATGCACGATTAGTTCGCTGGTTTTATAATACTCAGCGATTGCAGTTGTTTTTAACTATTGGGACCAACAAGAGTTATACTCAGTTGATCGCATAGTCATTTTGGCGACTTGTACGTCGATACAACGGATAAATTGCTGGACTGATATGAATTATACTCAATTAGGTCGCGGCTTTTTATCTAGGTGTAGGCTGTATAACAGCATTACTTCCAGTTTCTTTATTTATAAAAAAATTAAATAATTAACAATAATTATCCTAGAATCCGGTGCTCCGCCTGTGGCATTACACCGGATGTAACCTAACCTTAATCTTTACTTACTACAAAACTAACTATCTAAATCTAAACCAGTCTGATATAAAGCTCTAAATGGGGCCTGTCCCGTGTCCTCCTTAAATATTATTCACAATTTCGCTCCTACCCTGCGGAAGCAGTCCGCTCCTTATAAACCTCATTCACTAAAATGTCCAATCCCTTCAGGTCAAGAGGCCGATGAATCGTTCATCACCGTCCTTGTGACAGTCTGTGAAAACAGTTACGCGGTCACTGTTATCACAGACGCGGTGTACTGAGAAGACAGGAAAAACCGCCAAGGAGGAGGTAGGGCAGTTCTGATCCGAAGGTCGATCCAGCACACACACATAAATTTGCCGCCTCTGGAATACCTGGAGGCCAATGGGATTGTCGTCACAACGGCCCCAGGCCCCCTCCGGATCATCTCTATCTACAAGCCGCCTCGTGCGACTTTAGACCAAGGGAATCTGGATAAATTGCGTGATAGCAACACGCCAACTCTGATTGCCGGAGATCTGAAGAACAAAACTAACCTAGCCCGCATACAGAGAATTCCTTCCACGAAACCTTCCTCCAATCACTCCTATACATAATGTACAGGAACTCGAAGACACAATTCAAACACTCGCAGAATTCACTCTGCAAACCATTCGCTTTACAGAAAACCATTACACAAGAGGTCATCACCCAGATGCTCTTCCTAGCCATTTACAGGACCTGATCCGCCAAAAGAATGCTGAAGCTAGAAGACCGTAGGCTTGCAAACCAGATGGGAGTGGAAATTCGGTACAAGCTACAAGATCTGAGGAACGAGAGATGGGCCTCCAGATTGGAAGCTCTGCCCGATTGCTCGAAGATGTGGCAAGTAAAGAGGGCGCCCATGAACGAAATGGGGTAGTTTACGAAGACCAGGAGAAGGCAGAAGCTTTCGCAGACCACCTGGAAGACGCCTTCACTCCAAGCTATAGAGATATGGACCTGGACCACGTGGAACACGTGGAGGACCATGTGGATCAGATGATGAAGACCCAGACTGACCTGAAGATCACCCCTACCACCCCGGAGGAAGTGCAGGATATGATCAAGACGATTAGGACAAAGAAGACACCTTGACGCGACCGGATCACTAACACCGCCCTGAAGGCAATACCACGAAAAGGCATGTTCATGACGAACATAACAAATGCCGCTCTCTGACTCCGCTACTTTCTGGTCACATGAAAGGAGGCGGAGATTATAATGACCAGGAAGAAGATACAGGACCCGAAGTTCCCCTAGAACTACAAGCCGATCAGTTTGCTACCTTCCCTTGGCAAGATCTTTGAGAAAATTAAAGCTACCAGGCAGTTGGAAGAAGTCAAGAAGAAACGACTTATCCAAGACGAACAATTCGGTTTCTGAAACGCTTACTCGACGACAAATCAAATTCACCATGTGGTAGATTATATCACTGACGGTTATAATCGGAGGATGACCATTGCTGCCCTCTTGCAAAGCCTCCTGCATAAACTTCTCACCTTTAATGTATCCATTTTATTGTTTCAGCTGATTCACTCGTATCTATTCCAGAGATCGTGTCGAGTGAAACACAAGAACTGCTTGTCCAACTCCAAGCCGATCGTTACAGGCGTGCCTCAAGGCTAGTACTATCCCCATCCTATTTAACATATACCTGCACGTCAACCCCAAACTACTACCTGACGTACAATATACATTGTACGCAGACGAAAGCGCAATTTGTACACAAACACGGAGACCACTTAATTGTGTGAGAAGATTGCAGGAGACAGTTAACACGTTCGCAGATTGGTTCTCTACATAGAGAATCAAAATTAACTCTAATAAGTTCTGCCATTATCTTCAGAAAATCTTTAAAACTGCCAGAATGTATGAAAATACAATTCCATCTCTCGGAAATCCCCTGGCAAGAAAAAATCACATAGCTAGGTGTCATCATGGACTGCAAGCTTACCTGGCCGTATCACGTGCAGCAGCTTGCTTTCCGTGCAGTCTTGGTGCAGCTGTACTCAAAACTTCATTATAATAATAAATCAACATGCAACTCCGCACTGCCATTTACAAATCTGCTATTCGCCCCAGATTCACATACGCGGACCCAATTTGGAGTTTCGCAGCCAATTGTCACCTGAATAAACTTCAGGTGATACAAAATAAAATCCTCCGTATCATGACAGGAACTCCCGAGCTTACAAGGAACTCAGTATAGATCGTGACCTGCAAATCCCCACTATTCTCGAATATATTTTCAGACACGAAAACCCGCTCATTGCAGGCATCGATATAACACCGATGTTTACAAACGGCCACAGCTATCGTTACTTCGGCAACTGACTGAAAATTTTCCCGTAAATTTTCTACAGAAGATTTACACAACTTGCATTAGCAAGTCCCGCTAATTTTTGTTTTAAGTATGTCTACAGGTTAATAATCAAGAAAACGACGGAGTCGAGAACTCGGTTCAGCTCCATTACAACAACTGAAACAGAAGAAGAGAAGAACGCCAAACAAACATCAATTTAATTTTACTAATAAAACAAACTATAATCTAAAAAAAAGAGAAACTTTGATTTGTCATTTGATTTTAACAATATACCAAATTGAAAAGTATATGAATTGTCTAACATACGAGGGCTCAAAAATATGAACCTAAAACAATCAAAATTAGGGGCCATTTTTAACATCCGTCGCTTAATGCAAAGTTCATGCCTACGAAAACATTTATTTAAAAGCGAAATAACCAATTGAGAAAGCAAGTATATGTATATTTAATTTAACCTAATACAAAATGAAATGACGGAAATGTATTCAAACAGTAGTTTAAGCTTCTATATATAAATATACCTTTCACAGGTATATATTTCGTCCATTCGTATTTATAGCTGTCCTATATAGACATAATAAAAGAGAAAAAAAATGAAATATCTTTATCTATAAGTAAGATTGACTATATTTTGAATGTACGTTTGTTTTCATTTAAGAGAAGCAATAATCTGTTTAAAATTGTCCAGAACCAAACTTATATATTCCATGTTCGGCATCTTTCCGATTGTGGATGAGCGATACACACGTATATCGTTCGTAGTGTCAACACACTTTTCCCGACGTTCAGTTTTATCCAGTGTTGCCACCTCTACCAATTTTTCGGTAAATCTACCGATTTTGACTGTATTCTACCGATCTACCGATCACAAGTGCCCTGTGTTGAATGCACGAAAACTCCATTACCAAAAATGGTTTGGGACACAAAAACGCGTTAAAAAGTTGTGTTAATAACCCCGAATACGAATTATCGTTCTAAACTTGGAAGGTGTGGTCACCTTTTTAAAACTTTTTTCGATATAAAAAAAAGTTGTGAATATATCCTACTCACCCACGAAGTTACAATTTTTTTCTAAATTGTCGGGTTAGGAATCGTCCCTTGTAAATCGACGTCAATTTTTTTTCTTATTTATGTTTTGGAATGCGTATGCGTTGGATAGCACTGAATTCATATATTTATGATTTATATGTCGCCACATTTATCTAATATTTAAAAATAAGAGGGAGCATGATCTAAGCATGATCTAAGGAATTGAATTACATACCAGTGCCTGGTCTAGATTTAGTGAAAATTGTGTGGACTCATGTTAGCAAAATATTTATAAACTTTAAATCATACAACTAAGATTATCAAAACTAACGATAATTTAATAACACAATATAATTTAATATATCAACTATAGTGTCAGCCCTTGGTGAAACGTTTAACTTATAAATACAATGCAAATTAAAAACTTGGTATAGTTTCACAAAATATATTTTAATTACATTACTCTTTGTATATTTCGCTTTACAACATCCTCAGGAGAACAGAATTATTCCTGGTAACTCGGGAAAGTAAGGGTGTTATAACTTGGAGGTTAGTTAATTAACGGTATTAAAACTGGCTCAATTTGATCATTGAGCAAGTTTTGATTATTATTTGCGGCTCGCTTTTTTTATATAATATGATTCTTACAAAAGGTGTTCTTTAAAAACAGTCTTAATTATATGGCTGCATTGTATAATCTTAATAATTTAAAACACTAATTAGTCAACAGAGTAGAGTCTGATAAATACAGTAATTCAGGTATATACAGAATAAAATATACTTGTCCTAAAACGTATATGTCAAACGAGCAAGGCTTTTAAAGTCGATTTAAACAACATACTTATGAGATGAGTTAGGTTAAATAAAACTTCAATTTAGTTATTCACTTCA